>JARQOD010004843.1:0-51962 GCA_033576555.1 Oophaga sylvatica
CATGAGAAATGCCCCATCATCCCCCCTTCATGAAAAAATGATGGTGGGGTCTTAATTGCCCCAAAAAGGCCTTCCCCATCACAGGCCCTCCCCTACACCCCCAAAATCAGACACACACACAACACACACCAGGGGCGGCACAAAATCCCACAGCAGCCCTTTCAGCAACAACACAACAACACCACAGCTCACACACACCACAGCGCCACACCAGCGAACAAAACACCCCACATTTTCACGGCGCAGTGGCCACACTCCCCTCCCGCCTCATTTTCCTTCCTCTCTAATTCCCCCAAAAAATTTTGAGGGGGGGGGACCCCCCCCCCAAAAAAAGCCCCCCTTTCCAAAAAAGCTAACTTAAAGGGGCCCAAGAGTCCCAATTGCCACATCGAATTCCCCAGGGGACAAATTTTTTTTAGAGAAAAGGCAGGGTCCACTTACCGGGAAAAAAACCCGGACAATATGCCCCACCCCTACCTCAGAAGCGTCCACCTCCCAAAAACCTGTGCGCACCGTTGAATGAGTAGGGACCGAAGAAAAAACATTTTTTAAGGAGGAAAATTTTGACAAGCCTTGCAACCACCTAAAAAACCCCCCTTTTTTTTAGTCTTCGTAAAGGTCTAACTATGACGGAAATTACGAATAAATTTGGTAGTAGTTAGCAAACCCCAAATTTGTAGTCCTTTTAAATCCTCGGCAGCCCCCACCAAACCCCCCGCCTTTCCCGGTCCATACAAAACCGGACGCGAACCAAAAACCAAAAACTGAAGTTCCGGGGGGCGAACACACACTTTTCCATTTGGCGACGTTTTTTTTCCCGCAAGATCTGAACACCCCCCTAACATCCCCTGAAAACACCAGACCGGCGAGTAAATGGGATGCATCCAATATATGAAAAACCCCCCACCAGGCGGCGAAAAATGTCATTAAAATTTTTGGGAACACCGCCGGGCATTGTCAGACCAAAGGCAGACAAGGTTCCATAATGCCCCTCTGGAGTTTAAAACCCCCTTTCCACTACCCCCCCCCTTTTCACCTAATCAATTGAACCCCCCCCGAATAATTAAAAACCCTTTTTGGGGCCCCACATCTGATTAAAATCGGAAAATTGGGGGGGGCTAGGAAACGGGGACCTAATCCTTTTGAGGAACGAAAATCCAGGAAAGGGGCGTAGGCCCCATCTTTTTTTTTCCCAAAAGAAGAACCCCCGGCCAGGGGAAAGATAAAGGGTCTAATATCCCCCTAGCCGATTCTGAAATAAACCCTTCAGGCCTGTTCCAGGAAAAAAAGGGTTTGTACCCCGGGTTTTTCGGTAACTTGGCCCCGGGAAATTTTTAACAGAACAGTCAACCCCTTTGGGAGGAGTTTTACCCCTTTTTGGGGAGAAACATCCTAAAATCCCCAAAAGGGGGAAGCCCTGGGAGCGACCGCCCGAACCTTTTTAGCGTTTTTATTACAAATTTTCCACCCTTGGAATCCCGGTTGCCAATTAATAAGGGTTTTTATCTAGTTAACCAAGGAACCCAGCACTTAGGAGTGGGAAACCCCCAACCGTAACCAAACAGTTTTTTTATGTACCCCCCCCACTTGAAGACTATGTTATGCCCTTGCAAAAAATACCCTGACCGAGAGGCTGGGTAAGGTTCTTTGTCTCTTTTGACATGTCCCTTAAACCTTTTTTCCGGGGGCCATTTTGCTTTCTGTCTTTCTGCGTTTTTCCCCATTTAAAATGGATTTTCCATTTCATTCCCGCCCTAATTCTTCCCCCTTGCTTTTAAGCACCTCAGCTGAACAATCATGCCCTGAATCAACCTCATCCCGTGACCCGATCCGGAAACCTTGGATTTGGACTCCGCTATTTTCCACGAGGAACTTTGGGAAAACTTTTTTTGGCTCTGGGGAAAACCGCTGTTGGGAACCATTTTGCAGAGGAAAACGGACAAGAAGGAAACCGAACCTCTTTGAATTATTGAGGCTTGAATTTTTCTGGCCTCGGTCTCCCCCTGTTCCTGCAAACTGTGTGCCTTTTCGCATGCTTTTTATGAATAAACAATCATTTCATACAACCTTTCCATGTTTTTCCCCCCCCAACACAAGACTAAAAAACGTACACTAAATGACACGGGGCCCGGGGGAATAGGGGGGGTTTGCCAATACACCATCGCAACCTGAACCCGGGGAAAGCGAGCCCAAAAATTACCCGGCCCCCTACCAGAAGAAAAAGTACCCCCCAGTTTTCGCACCCACCACACCCCCGCCCCCACGAGGAAATTTTAAAGGGCCTAGGACGACATACCCCACCCCAATTGCCGCCACCACACAACCTGGATCAAATTTTTTTCCGGCGATTTATTTGAAAGGAAAAGGGATGGGCACCCCCAAAAAATGCCCCCCTTTTTCCCCCAGAAAAACCCTTTTCCCGTTTTTGGCGTACTGCCGATCCCCCCCCCGGAATGATGTCCCTCCCAACGCATCCCTTTGGCGCCGGGGGAAAACCCCAAAAGGGGGGCCCCAGAAAGGGGATTCACAGGGGGGGGGTTCCCCCGCCCTCTCCCCCAACCGCCTTCAAGCAATGAAGGGCCCCTAGCGGGTTCCAGTTGTGGGGGGTAAAAAGTGCCACACACCTTTAATTTGTGGATAACCTTGCAAAACGGCTCCAAGGGCCGGGGGCATTCCACGGGGTTCCGTCCCCCCCCTGGAACTCCGAACAGAATTTTCCCCCCGGACTTTTCCCCGCTGTTTACAACTTAATTTTTAAAGGGGACCCATTGGGCATCATACAAAACCCCCAAACTGAAAAAACCATCCACTGACGAGAGGGGGGGGCCCGGGGGGGGAGAGAACCCCAGGTTGGGGGTCCCTAGAGGGGATGAAATCCCCCCCTTTGTTCTTCACCCCAATGACAGATCCACCGAAAGACAATTTACATGCCCCCCGGAAACAAAAACTTTCCCCCCCCCAAGTAAACCCTTCGGGAAGTACTTTATTTCGGGGCCGGCTTGTCCGGGGGTACAAAACCTTTGGGGACTTAAGTCCCCCCCAGGACAAACTCTGAAACTGCCGAGCGACTGGCAGGGACCTGGTGTTTGAAAATTTTTGGTGGGTAAAATTCACGTGTACTGCATACAGGACCGGGGGTTATTGACCCAAGCGGGGCCTGACTAACCCTCAAACCGGAGGTAGTTGTGGAAAAGGGTCCGGGCCCCCCAGCGTACCCATCTCCTCAAACCCTGCCCTCATAACTAGTCCTGAGAAGGACCCCATCACAACACAGGGACGGGAAAGTAATAAAACCGTAATAACAACGAGACAGTAAAAGGGGAAAAACTAAAATCCACCCCCTACAAAATCACCCACAAAACAGGGGAACACCACGGGTACAAGATAAATGATAAAGCGGGGGGGGAAAACCCCCCCGGGTACTCTTCTTTTTCAGATTTCACAATACCACGATCCCTTCTGGCGATAAAATTTTCACCGACACTTTCCCAGCAAGGTTATTGAAAAATCTATTTCAAATTAACTGCAGCGGGGGGGGCCGGCCTCTCTAGCACAGAGAGAGAAGAATAACCCCCTCACTGCTGAAAACCCAACACCAAAACTCAGCGCGCAAAGCAATTGTGTAATCGCACATCTTCGGGTGACACACCGGACAGCGGCGCTGACGGTCGCGGGATGCCCATCATTTTCATGCGCCCCGCGCCCCAAAATTGGAGGAGAACTCAGTGGGGGGGCCCCAAAAAATGAGGTGGGGCCGCGTGCCAGGAGAGGGCTCTGCGTGCCCCCCGGGCACGGGCCATATTTTTCGCCATCATGCCCAGGTTTGGCTTACCGGGAAACCTTTTGTAAACGCCTGAAATCTAACGCAGAAACATCACCGACCCACCCTGATTACCTGGGCCCCAAAAACCCTTCCAAGCGATGATTTATTTAAAACCCCCTCAAACCGCTAGAAATTTGAGCAAAAATTAAAATTTGCCCGTCCTCCACCACCATTTGAACAGGGCCGAGACTTCCACGAACCTCAGCTTTTTAAGAAAAAACATGAAACACCGGGATTAATTTTCCGGAGGTAGGAACCCCAGCTACAGCAGATTGGTTTTTTAAAAAACCGAACACCAAAAAGGGGCCCCACAAAATTGGGACCCAATTTTTAGAGGGAAAACCCCAACGCAGTTCTTGGGAAAAAACCATGTCAATACAAACAAAAACCCCTTTCCCCTTTTCTAAAAAAAAAATTTGGGGTCTTTGTTAGCCTTCAAAATTACCACACATCATCCAAACTCTCCCAAAAAACCCAAAAAATTCTTCTTTTCGGGGACCCGACCCAACTTTGGAAAAAGCCCAAGCAGATTCCCCCTACAACAAAAAAAAAGGGGGGAAAACCAGCAAAGGGGATGTAGGTTGTTAAGAGAAAAATCCAAGTGCAGAAACTCAACCCCCCCTCTTTATTATCACACAAAAAGAAAAAAGCTAAAAACCGGTTTTTCCTTCTGTCGGCCATTGACTCAGATGATATCCGGATGAAAACGACAAATAACCCCAAAAAGTCCAAAAGGCGCGCCAAAAACGACCACAAATGAGCCCCCATCGGGAAAAAAGTCATAGGGAAAGCCCCGATCTGACAATTTATTTTAAAAGGGGCCTAGGGGTCTTGCGCAAGGGGGTTTGAGAAAGGAACCAAGTACACATTTGCAAAACGGTCCACGACCCCCGTGACATGAAACCCTCAAAGGGGGGGGAAAGGGCAGTAATAAAGCCAAGCCAAATTTCCCCGGTCACAGGGACCCCAGGGGGCAAAAACCCCCCACGGGTATGAGAAGGGTTAGACAGCACCACCGGCATTGACGCCCCCATTAATGACTTCCTTTTCCCTCCAGGCCACCAAAAGCTGCACCCAAAGTCTTTGCTCAAGATTCCGGGGTGACCTCCAACCGAGATCATAACATTCAAAAACAAATCTCCCTCAGGGTACCAGGGACAAACAACCCCAGGGGCGGTTAAGGGGCATTCCCTTGTTTTAAGAATCTCATTTCCCAAAACGAGCCAAAACACAATAAAACCCCCCCCTTGCAAAAGTTTTCCCCCCCTCAGTCCCACCATAGGAAAAAGCTGAACAAACATCAGCTTTTAAATTTTAGACCTGGATTTAATAAGGAAAAAAATTTAAAACCCTGAAAAAACATGCCCCCCGCCGAGGGCATTCAACTTTTGCAGCAAAAGGAAAAAATTTTTTACGGGAAAACTTGAACAAATTCCGCCCCTCCAAAAATTTACGCCGTTTCAAATGCGGTTTTTAAATTCCAACAATTCCCCGTTTTCCAAATCATAATTTAGTTCAACTCAAAAAATTTTTTAAAAAAAAAACACAGGGAGACCCATCCGTTTTTCCCCCGAACAACCCCCGGGGGCCACCCCCACAAAGAAGCTAACCTCAACAAAAAAGGGGGAGTCACATCAGGCGGAAGGATGGGAGCAGGCTGAACTTCCCTTTTTAAAAACCAAAAACCTCAATGGCCTCATAGTCCCTGAGCCCCTCAGCACGTTCCTGGGGGGAAACTCATGGTTTGGCAACACGAAAAATTTTTTTAAGAATTTTCTATAAAATTTTGGGAACCCCAAAAACCCCTGCCAGCTTGCACTTTCACCGGGGCCATCTCAAAACCTTCACTGGAGACAAGTAGCCCAAAAAACTAATTCGTACACGAAATCACATTTTCTAGTTTGGGAAAAAGTGAATTATCACTAGTAACTGTAATCTTACCACACTCCTCCAATGAGATCCAAAAACCCGGGGATAAATCAAAATGCATCCAAAACACAACCCACTTTGCCATCAAAGGGCTAAGGGTCGAAGGGAAATTTAATTGGGGTAAAAAATCCTTATGTTTGCTGCTTGCCTTTTCCCAAAAAATCTAAAATGTTTTTTTGAGCGCTCAAAACAAAAGGGGACTGTCCACAACCAGGTCGTATAAAGTTCGTCAAAGCCTACTTTTTTTAATTTATTAAGGGGTTTTATACTTTTTCAAAAAGGGGCGCTTAGTAAAATTCATAAAAATTAAAAGCTGCTAGATTTGGCTGTTTAGTGTAAATATGTAATTAAGATAATAAGTTTAAAAAAGCGAATTGCAATTTTTTAATTCCCCTTACCAGTTGTCTTGCATAACTAAAAGAAACAACAATACTAATAGGCCCTTTTTTATTTCCCATTTTTTTCCCTTTTCAAGGCCTTTTTGAAGGCCGATTTTTTTAAAACCGATTATAGTGGCCAGAAAAAGGAGCACAGGGTTTTTTAACAGTGAGACATCAACTGTGAATTGGAATACAAAATGTGAATATACTTAAATTTAAGGAATACAAAAATTTTTTCCATGACACCCCCCTTGATCCCATTTGCCCAAAAACCTGCTTCCCAAAAACCTGAAACTCTTTTGTGCTGCCGGGGGTTGAAAATATGCTTAAAGCCCCCCCCCACCGAAAACAGATTTTTTCGCAAGGGGGGCAGGGGACTTCCCTGGGGGTTTTTGTGTTTGAAATCATAATCTCATAGTTTTGAGTTTCCAAGGATGGGATTTCTCTGGAGGAGTTCGAAAAAGGTCAAGCAGGCATTCCCCCGGGACGGGTGCAGCCAAAGGGTGAGTGGATCAAATTGGTTTCCCTGAACTTTTTTTTTTCCATTATCCTGGGGATAAAAGGAAAACACAGCAAAAAATTTAAGCAAAAAAAAACCCCCATAATGGCTGTCCCAACCTGTGCCAACATTTCTGCCACCCACTCCCATCCAATTTCGATCCCAGGGGTTAGGACCCTGAGTTTGTTTCAGTTCCCTGATAACCAGTAAATTTCTGATTGCCTTTTTGACTTACCATTTGGGCCAGTGCTGTCGGGATGTAGGTGCAACAGGTGTTTTGATCATTTTGCAAACACCCCTTTTCACAAAAACAATCCAAAAACCAATCTTTTCTGGAATGCCAAAGGGGGGGGGGCCTAACTGTGTTGCAAAATTTTACAGATCTTGGGGAAGTTAAAAAATCCTGCTGGTTATAATAGATGAATTTACCAAAAAACATTTTTTTTTTAGTTACTAGTGGCAATAGTGACTCAAAAAAACCTTTTAATTTTGGCCCCCTTTGGCCCTTTAACCAAAATTGGTACGTCTGGTCAGTCAAGGGATCCCGACACCTTCAGGGTTGGTTCCCTCCTGGACGGACTTCCTTGCAACGAACGGGACCAAACAGGTTTTTTCCCTAGTTAACGGGTTGAGTCATCGGGCTTTTGGAAAGGATCACAAAACTGGCAGTGAAGGAAAAAAATCAAAAAAAGGACATTTTTTTTTTGACCAATTTAAAATTTTAAGTTTTTTTGTTTTGGGGAGGGGAAGCAGGAAAAAAGGAAAACCCAGGGGGTGGAATCTATGGGATTGCGTACCCGAAAACCACCACAACTAAAGGCACCGTGGAGGTTCCTCTTGGTCCTAACGCCTCGCCCCAACCTGGAAGCTAACACACCTAAAGAAGAAAAAGGGAAAAAATTGCCCCGGGGCGATCCGAAAGAAAATAGGGGCCCCCAAAAAATGAAGGCGGTTTTGACAATGAATACAGACACAGACAAAAAAGATGACAAACGTTGGGGGGCCCAAATTCCAAAAGAAAGGTAGGAAAGGACACGCAACCCCAAAAAAAATGAAAAGTACCAACTCCAATTACAAAAAACCGGAAACCCCCCGACCTCTAACCTAAATTTTTTCTCTGGGGTAACAAAAACAAACAGCCCAAACCCTGAAAAAAACTGGGAAAAGCAAAAAAAAAAAACATTTTGGTGAACAAATGAGAGGGCAAAGCCCCCGAAGGGGGCCCCTTTGACCCCCCAAAATCAGGGGAAAAGCAGGGACCAAAAAAAAAAAGAAGAAAGTCTTTCTTTACAAAGATGCCCCGGGACAAAAGTTTTCTGGGGCCCTTTGGGGGTGCCTTTTGCTAAACAGTGCAATGGGGGTGTGTAAGCCTGGTACGCCCCGTCCCCGCCCCCGCCGACAGGGACGCGTTCCTACCCCTCCCGGGCCCTCCTTCCCCCCCGCTGGCCCGGGGGCCCCTTCCCGCTACGGTTAGGGGACCGCCCCCCCCCCCCCCGCCTTTAAAAGGGCCCGGCATTTTCCAAAACGTCTCCCGCCAATACGGGGGACCCACCCCCAAATTAAGGGATCCCCTTAAGGGTGCCCAGCAAGTTTTCCCGGCATCTAACCTTTTTTTGCCCTCACTCCATTCCTTTCCCCTGTTCCTTTCGGCTTCCGTTGCCTCCGTCTGCTCCCTCCGAGGTTCGGGTTTGAAGTCCCCGGGTCTTCCTGCTCCCTAGGGGCTATTTTTTTTTGCCATCCGACTGCAGCTCCTCCGGAAGTTCGGACATCATCTGCGAGATCCCCGCTCTTGCCTGCCCCCTTTGGGAGCGATCATTTTCCATCCGACGCAGCTCCATCGGAAGTTCGGACATCATCTGCAAGACCCCCGGCTCTTGCTGCTCACCTGGGAGCGATCATCCTGCCTCCGACTGCATCCTACCTGGAGGCTCCCCCATATCAGGTCGTATATACCTGCCTGTCTAAGACTGCCTGGTCACTTGCTGTGACATCCTGCCTGTCCTAGAGTCTGCCTGTCATTTGCTGTGACAACCTGCCTGTTCCAGAGACTGCCTGGTCACTTGCCATGTCAACCTGCCTGTCCAGAGACTGCCTGTCACTGCCGTGACAACCGCCTGCCCAGAACTTCCTGGTCCACTTGCGGACAACCTCCTGTCCAGAGACTCCCTTGGTCACTTGCCGTGACAACCTCCCCTGTCCCCAGGGGATTTCCTGGTCCACTTGCCGTGACAACCTCCTGCCCCCCAAGGACGCCTGGTCACTTGCCGTGACAACCGCCTGTCCCAGAGACTGCCTTGGTCACTTGCCGTGAAAACCCCTCCCCTTCCCAGAGACTCCCTTTGGGTCCTTGCCGTGACAACCTGCCTTCCCAGAGACTCCCTTGGTCACTTGCCGTGCCCCAACCGGCCTTCCATAGACTCCCCTGGGTTTTACATACCGTTACAACCTCCTGCCCAGAGATTTCCCTTGGTCACTTGCGGAAAAACCCCTCCTGTCCAGAAACTAAATATATCTCCTGCCGTGAATCCCTCCCCTTTTCCCAGGTGCCACCCGCTCTCTTACAAGTAAACTCTCTTGTAAAATAAAGCTTTGTGGTTCCACCAACCTGACCTGTCTCGTCAGTAGTTCCCCCACCAAAACCCGTTACAGTTTTCCCGGGCCCTGGAACCCGGTGGCACCCAAACCCCTTCACATCCCGAACCTATGTCATGGGGCTGCCCTCGCCAGAGGTCTCAACAGGAGGCCATCCTGGGTCACCCTGCGAACGTCAAATCCCGTCTGACTCTCTGAAATCATCAATAGCAACCATCGCTGGAGCCATGACTCAAAATCCTCAGTCCCGCGATTCCCAATTCCGTGGTTTCCATTCCCGACCCCGACTGCCCGCTCCTCCAAGGTTTGGGGCGATCCTGCTCTGGCTCGGGGTTTCATTAAAAAAGTGCACCCTGCATTTTGAACCCTTGGCACACCATTTAACTCTGAAACCCGGCAAAGTTGCCTTCAACAAAGTCCCATCTCACGGGGAGGCCCTGGCCTGGGTTAACCCCTCTGGAAAAGAGAGGATCCTCTGGTGTCTGACCTTTCCTGCTTTCCTTTCCCCTTTCCGAAGGTATTCGACGAAACCCGGACGGAAGACTTCCTCTGCTCATCTCTGCTGCGTCTCCGTCAGGAAATTTCACCGTTGGTCAATATGCCATACGGTTCCGGACTTTAGCCTCAGAACTAGCTTGGACAATGAACTCTAATTTCGGCTCGGGAGGGTCCCGTCCGGCCGTAATTTAAAAACGAACTTGCGGGCGGAGCATTCCAACAACTCGCTTTGATGATTTAATAAAACTTGCCAATCGAATTGGGCAACGGTTCCAGGAACGAGCCAAAGAGATCACCCGTAAAAAAAAGTTTCCCTTTTTGCACCCTCGTGTCAGAGATCTATAACCTCTTCCCTTTCTCCTCGTGCACCCCGCTGAGCCTAAAGCAGGTCCACCAGACCAAGATGGATCAAAGCCCGCAGGACCACCCCGTGGGCCCAGAAAAATTGCTTCCTACTGGGCAGTAAGGAGCACTGGATCCAACCTTTTCCGGAGAAGTCCCGGGGAAAAAGCCTGTGTCTAGGTTCGCACGGAGAGGTCAAACAGACAAAAATAAATCCTCTCAACCCGCTGCTGTCGGCAAAACTATCGGGAAAAAACCGGGCCCCTTTGAAATGGCCCAACTTGATTCTGGAGCAGCTGGGGAAACTCGTGTCACAGGCACTAGTAGAATACACATTCCCACCAACCTCTTGTTGAACCGAAACTGTTGCTGCGGGAAGGGGCCTCCTACCTCGTCCCCATCCGACTTAACCCGAATCATAACCCTGCAGGTGGTGAATGTTGCATTCTGAGAGCATCCGATCATGTTTTACCTGGACCTCTCATGCTCTCTTACTAGGTATCTGGGCCCTTTGGGTCCAAAACATGCACCTGTTTCTCGACTGGCAGAATGGAGAGGTTCTTCGCGGGGACAGTACTGCATAAAACATTGTCTGGTGCCTGTTCATCCTGTCTATTCTTCTCCTACACCTGCATCACCTGGACCCCGATTAAAAAATTTTGGGTCATTTGCTGATGTTTTAAATAAAAAGGAAGCATAGCCTTTACCCCCGCATAGACCATATGATTGCCCGTTTGACCTGTTGCCCGGTACAACCCCCCTTTGCTTTTTTTAAACCCGTTGTCTCTGCTGAACCAGGTCGATGTCCGAATAAAAACGAGGAAACTTAGCAAAGGGATCATCCAAACCCTACCTCCCAGCGGGAGCAGGTTTCTTCTTCGTTAAAAAAAAACGGATCTCTCCGTCCCCTGAAAGACTCCCCGGGGCCTAAATTCGATCACGGTGAAGAAAGTACCCCCCTTCCGCTCATTCCAGAACTTTTTGATCGTCTTGAGGGTCTAGAGCTCACCAAACTAGATCTTCTTGGAGCATCAACCTGGTTCGTATCCGCGGAGATGAAGGGAAAAACGGAAATTCAACACCCGGGAGGGCCACTACGAGTACTTGGTGATGCCCTTTGGCCCTCTGTAATCCCTCCAGCAGTTCAGGAGTTGGTCAACGACATCTTCCGGGACCTCCTCTATTCCTGCTTTGGGTGGTGAAACTTGACGACATCTTGGTTTTCCTTTTCCCATCTTCAGTCTCACCAAAGGGATGTTCGTCGGGTTCTGCTCGGGCTCACAGAATCACCTCTTCCCCAAAATATGAAAGTGCCTCTTGAGCAACATCGTTTCCGTTTCTGGGCTACACCCTTTCTCGCCCGGGCCCTACGAATGGATCCGGAGAAATTGTCTGCCATCGAGAAGTGGCCCCGACCGGAGGGGTTGAAGGCCATTCAGCGGTTCCTGGATTTGCCAACTATTATCCGTCTCTACATTACCGCACTCCTTCAGGACTGCTCCAATCTCAGCGCTCACTCGCAAGGAATGCTAACCCCAAACAGTGGACGCCCGAAGCAGAGAGGCCTTCCTTTCTCTGAACAGGCCTTCTCTTCCGCTCCAGTGCTGCATCGCCCGGATGGCAACAAGCAGTTCTTCTGGAGGTGGACGCTTCCTCTGCTGGAAGCCGGAGCGGTTCTTACCCAAAATCGTCCATCCGGAGGATGTATCCTGCGGTTTCTTCTCCAAACTCTTCTCCTCCTCCGAGCGCACTACTCATAGGAGATCGAGAGCTTTGGCCATTAAGTGGCATTGAGGAGTGCGTTACCTACTCAAGGGGCTCTTCATCCGGTAATCATCTACACGGACACAAAAATCTGGCATACCTCCAGCAGGCACAGAGACTTAATCCTCGTCAAGCCCGGTGGCCTTGTTTTTTGCCCGCTTCGATTTTCTTTGCATTTTCGCCCAGCAGACAAAAAACGTCAAGGCGGATGCCTTGTCTCGGTCTTTCCTGGTGTCGGATCTCGAAGATGAGCCTAAACAATCATCGATCCCGCCAGAGTGATGCAGTGGCTCCCGTGAGTCTAAATCGTCTCCCTCCTGGTAAGACGTTCATATCAGAAACCGATCGGAGAAGAATCCTACATTGGGGTCACTCGTCTAAACTCGCTGGCCACGCTGGTCAAAGAAAGACCCTCCAACTCATTACCCCGCATTATGGTGGCCTACCCTGCACAAAGACGTAATAGACTTGTTTCTGCCTGTGTTTCCTGTGCCCGCAACAAGTTCGAGACACCTGCCTACCGCGCCTAACCCCTTTCTTCCGCTTCCTGTACCCGCTTGCCCCCTGGCAGCATATAGCCATGGCTATCATAACAGATCTGCCCGTCTCTGCCGTTGTACGTCATTTGGGTGGTCGCTGACCGCTTTTCCAATGATGGCTCAACTTCATTCCTCTGCCAGGTCTCCCGTCAGCACCCGAGTTGGCTAAAGACTTTATCCGCCACATCTTCCGTCTTCATGGTCTGCCTCGTCACATTGTGTCTGGATCGTGGGGTTCAGTATCACCTCACGTTTCTGAAGAGCCACTTGTAGATTGCTAGACGTCACCCTGGATTTTCTCCGCTTACCACCCACAGTCCAATGGACAAGTTTGAACGAATAATCAGAATTTGAACCAGTTATCTTCGACATTCGTTAATGCCCACCATTCTGACTGGGTGGAGCTCCTGCCTTGGGCCGATTCTCCTACAATAATCATGAGAGCGAATCTTCCACCAAGTCTCCGTTTTTTTGTAGTCTTCGTACAGCACCCTCGGATCCCTGTCCCTGTTTCCATCTCTGTGGACAATCCAGCTGCGAATCTCTAGTTAGAGAATTTCCTCCATCTGGGAGAGTTACCCGGTCCGCACTCATTCAGTCTTCCGAGCGCATGAAAGACATGCTGACAAAAACGTCTGGATCCTCCTCAATTCCGTTCCTGGGTACAAAGTCTGGCTTTCGTCCAAATATGTTCGACTCAAAATATTCCGTCCTACAAGTTAGGTCCTCGGTTCATCGGTCCTTTTTGAGATCATCAGTCAGATCAATCCGGTGTCCTATAAATTGAAACTCCGGCCAATTTGAGAAAATTCCTAATTCTTTTCATGTATCTCCTCCTCAAACTGTGTTCTTAACTCTTTTTTAAGTCTACAGGTACACCTCCTGCTCCAGTGTCTGCTGATGATGAATTTGAGGTAGAGAACATTCTGGCCACAAAAAGGTAGGAAGAAAGACTTATTTTTTGGTGGATTGGAAGGGGTTTGGTCCTGAGGAGAGAACCTGGGAGCCTCGGGAGAACATCCATGCCCTCTTATCCTAGCTAAATTTCTTTCTGGCCTAAAGAGGGGGGGGCCTAGAGGGGGGGGTACTGTAGCGTCCCGCGTCCCTGCCTGCTGCCAGACAGGGACGTCGCTCTCCTCACCTGTCCTCGTGCGCCCTCCTTCCGCCCTGCTGGTCCCGCGCTCCTTCCCTGCTACTGGCCTTAGGGCACGCGCCCGCACCCTCCCCCGCTCTTAAAGGAGCCGCGCGCATTTTCCAAA
Source organism: Oophaga sylvatica (assembly GCA_033576555.1). Classification (NCBI taxonomy): domain Eukaryota; kingdom Metazoa; phylum Chordata; class Amphibia; order Anura; family Dendrobatidae; genus Oophaga; species Oophaga sylvatica. Next base: position 13,626 of record JARQOD010004843.1, read on the forward strand.
TCAGTCTCCAGCCAATACTGGAGGACTCCACCCTATATTAAGGGCTTCCTCCTTAATGTAGGTGCCCGAGCAATGTTGTTACCTGTGCAGTCTAACTCTGTTTCAGCCATCAGCTCCTGATTCCAGTTTCCTGCCTGTTACCTGTCGCTTGCCTGTCTGCCATCCGTCTGCAGTTCCATCCAGAGGTTCGGACGTCATTGCAGAGATCCCCGGCTCTTGCCTGCTCACCTAGGAGCGATCATCTGCCATCCGACTGCAAGCTCCATCCGGAAGTTCGGACATCATTGCAGAGATCCCCGCTCTGCCTGCTCACCTGGAGCGATCATCTGCCATCCGACTGCATGCTCCATCCGGAAGTTCGGACATCATCTGCAGAGATCCCCGGCTCTTGCCTGCTCACCCTGGGAGCGATCATCTGCCATCCGACTGCAGCCTACCTGGAGGCTCCCACCATATCAGGTCGTATATACCTGCCTGTCTAGAGTCTGCCTGGTCACTTGCTGTGACATCCTGCCTGTCTATAGGTCTGCCTGGTCACTTGCTGTGACAACCTGCCTGTTCCAGAGACTGCCTGGTCACTTGCCATGTCAACCTGCCTGTCCAGAGACTGCCTGGTCACTTGCCGTGACAACCTGCCTGTCCCAGAGACTTCCTGGTCACTTGCCGTGACAACCGCCTGTCCCAGAGACTGCCTTGGTCACTTTGCCGTGACAACCTGCCTGTCCCAGAGACTGCCTTGTCACTTGCCGTGACAACCTGCTGTCCCAGAGAACTGCCTGGTCACTTGCCGTGACAACCTTTGCCTGTCCCAGGACTGCCTTGGTCACTTGCCGTTGACAACCTGCTGTCCAGAGAGCCTTGTCACTTGCCGTGACAACCTGCGCCTGTCCCAGAGACTGCCTTGGTCACTTGCGTGACAACCTGCCTGTCCAGAGACTAGCCTCGGTTACTTACCGTTACAACCTGCCTGCCCAGTAGACATTCCTGGTCACTTGCTGTGACAAACCTGCCTGTCCAGAAACTAAATATATCTCCTGCCGTGAATCCCTGCCCTTTTCCCAGGTGCCACCCGCTCTCTTACAAGTAAAGCTCTCTTGTATAATAAAGCTTTGTGGTTCCACAACCTGACCTGTCTCGTCAGTAGTTCCACACCACCAGACCCGTTTACACCATGGTTGCGTGTCTCTTGGGCAATTTTTCAGCATTCTATTCTTAAGTGTTTCGTTCAGTTTTTCTACCTTCCTGCTGCTCTGGGGGTGGTAAGGAGTGTGTAGGCCTAGGTCTGACCCTACTGCTAATCGGGTCTTGTGTGTCAGATTTGCTGTGAATGCGGGTCCCTGATCACTTTCTATCATTTCTGGAAACCCCGTATCTGCACACTATTTTCCGAAAGTAGCTTCATTGCAGTAGTCTTTGCTGACTTGGAAGGCTTCTGTTCATCTTGAAAATACTTCTTTTGACCACAATGGCGTATTTGAATCCTTCACTTGGCGATATCTGGATGTGGTCTATCTGGATCCTTTGAAGCTGGTAGAGTGGTCTTTCCAGATGAGGTGAGGGGGTCTTTCTTCCATACGTCCAGGCTTGCATTTGCCGCAGGTCAGACAGCTGCTGGTGAATTTGGCTGTTAGGGTGGAGATCCCTGAAGCGAAACAGTAAGCACCAATCAGATCATTCATCTGTGTCTTTGATATGTGGATGTGGGTCCATGTACCCATTGGACCACATAGGGTGCATACTTTGTGGTAGGCAGAGTTTGAAGTCTATTATTGATAGCCTTCCTTCTTCACGTGTTGCTTTTTTCGCATTCAGCTCTTCTTCTCCTTTTGAAGCTTGGTCTTGTAACTTCTTGAGCAGATCCCAGGACGTCTTTTTGTCAGGTTTCTTGTCTTCAGTCGTCATGTAGTAGCCGTCCGGCTCTACGACCTCTCCCACTTCTCCATGTTGTCTTCCTTTGGCTGCTTCTTTGGCTGCCATGTCCCCATGTTATTGCCTCACGCCTCTTCTGTTTTCAGTTTTCCATGCACTTTGATTTTTCAAATTGCCACCATTTGGAAGTTGGAGTACACCCAGCAGGTCCCTGAAGGCTCCATGATGTTTCATGGTTTGTCCCGTTTGCTGTGATGAAGTCCTTTGTAGCCCAGATGGGTCTAAAGTCGTGTACTATGCCATGCAGTACCTGTAGTCCGTGTAGATGTTTGCAGTCTTGCCTTCTGCCATCTGACAGGCCTTCGTCAGCGCTTCAATTCTGCTTCCTGGCTGACAGGCTAGGTGACAGACTTCTGGACCACAGGATTTCTTGATTGCTGGTCACTGCACTTCCTGTGTTGAAACTTCTTCATCATCTGCAAATCTGGAGCCATCCAAGTATCCCCCCTTGGGAGTGGGAGTAGAGTGGCCGGGCTGAGGACTGTAGGTCTGGAGACGGTGACATTATGAGACAAAGGCAATAGAGGCGCCACAAAGATGCCTGGCGGCAGGGAGATTGCTGTTGGTTGAGCTTGATTGAAGATTGCCAAGATGTCATGTGGAGTGAGAGTTTCCAGTGGCTGTCCAAGAGTGATTTCAGCAACCTTGTCCAGGAGGGTGTGTGCTGCAGATACTGCCATCAGGCAGGAGGGTGCTCTTCTTGCAACTGGATCCAAGCGGGCTGAGAGGCAGCCTAAAAAGTCTCTGTTTTCCCCCGTGAATCCGTGCCAGGACTCCAGTAGCATGACCTTCTTTCTTCCATCAGGTAGACGGAAAGACTTTTCATAGTCAGGTAGGCTGGTATTGGCGCTGAGACTGTGGAGTTCTTCCAATCTCCTGAATGGGTTGAAGGCTGCGTCTGATAGAAGGAGCGGGGTTGCGTTGATGCAAGCGCACAGAGGCTGCATTAGGACTGAGGCATCAGGGATCCAGGTTCTGCAATATGACACTAGACCAGGGAAGGCCTGCAGCATTCTTGGAGTTGTTGGGGGAGCCATCTTCTCCATAGTGGTCTCCCAGTCTTTTGACATGTGTTTCGTCTGGTGGGCAATACAGTGTCCCAGGGATGTAACTTGCTTCTGGCATCACTGGACTTTGTTCTTCCAGACCTTGCGTTGCTGTTCTTCCAGGTAGAGTAGGAGAGACAAGGAATAGACTGTGCAGGTGTCGATGTCAACCACACAAAAGAGAAAGTCATCCACGTGTTGTAGAAGAGTGACTCTTGCATATTCTGCAATCCAGTTGACGAGGATGGAGGACATTGTCTTGGTGAAACTTGAAGGGCTTGTTTTGAGCACCTTGAGACAACACTGTCCATATGCACTGCACTGGTGCGTGAAAGCAGGCCTCCAGGTGGAGGGAAACACTGAAGAAGGTACTGGCCAGGTTGATCACCGTGAATACTGTTGCGGTGACTGGGACTCTTGAGAGCAGAGTGTGATGGTTCAGCACTGTTGGGTTTCAAATACCGTAGCCTCTTTCGCGGCCTCCAGGCCTTGCACCATTCTGAACTCAGTGGGGTTTACAGTCTTTTTCTTCACTGTGGAAAGCTGGGATTGATTCTGATGGGCGAGGCAGCCCAGTTTGGCCTTGTCCTTCAGTATGCGGCAGGGGACTCCCATCTGCTGGTGCAGAGCTGGCGGGAAAACAAGCCGTCTACTAGGATCCACATCATGAGAGATGACGACCAGCTGGCTTTCTTGTTCTCCACCAAGACAGTCACTGTGTTAGCACCTGCTCTGGTCACATGGGGTCTTCTTGTTGGGACGTCTCCTTAAAACGGCTGCTTTTTTCTCAGCACGGGCCATCAGTAGTTTTTTTTTCTCCAGCTCGGCCTCAGGTCAATATTTGTGCACAAGTTTGAAGAGCTGAGTGGCCTTTTGCCGGTCTAGGGCCTGGGTGAACTGGTTGATTGCAGGGGGACCTCCTGGTGCTTGCAAAAGATGAACCTCTGGCGTTAGAGCTGGATGAGGTGTTGCCATTCCATGAAGCGAGTAGAGTCCTTCTTGAGTTCAATATCCTGGCCAATGTCAAAGTTCTCAGGCCGTCTTCTTAGGCGAGTTCACTAAGACCTTCAGTTGGTCAGAGACATCTTGACTCTGGGTGATGGAGTGGCTTTTCTGGTACTATGTCCAGCACCTCCTGTGATAGGTCTGCAGTGTGGTTGTTTGAGGTTCCTGTTTCTTCTTGGGTCAGGGGTGAAGAAAGTGTCATGGTCCCATCTTCCTGGAACACTCTGGTCGCTTTCAGCTTCTGCAGTAGGTCCACTCCCAATAGGTTGAGGGTGCAGGTTTTTTACACAACAAACTGGGACATGATGGACTGTTCTGGCTGAGTCCACACGCTCAGGGGCTTCATAATCTGGAAATATCTGACTTGACCATCAATTCCCATGCAGGAATCAGAAGATTCTGATAGGTAGGTGAGGTTGCGGAGTTCCACAAGAAAAGATATGACTACGCCATCCACTCTCAGGATATTGGTCCCACTGGTGGGGTTCCTTGTGGACTTGGTGTGCTCTTGTCCTATGGACGGGGTTCTTCACTGCTTTCTGTGTTTCTTCTTTTTCTGGGTGAAGTCAGTGTTCTGCACTTGTTCCGGAAATGACCAAACTCGCCACAGTTGTAACACTTGACATTCCTTCTGTCCCGGCGGGACTCAATCCTTTTTGCTACTGTGAGCAGGGTATCCATTGCTATTGACGTGTACTCAGGCCTGGCTGCTACCAGTGGTTTCCTTCTGTGTGTCTGATCATGGGTAATGAGGCCCAAATCTTGAAACACTTGCATTACTCTGTCATGGAACTTCTCCACAGGCTCTGTCTTGTCTTGACTCGTGACATGTAGGCTGAGAGTTTGTCCTGTCAGTCTGCTTTTGGCCCATTCTCTGAGTTGCTCAATTAGCTTTGGTCCTGTCTCCCAGGCATACGCATCTAACTCTGTTGGAAGCTTGAAGTGTTCTCTCATAATTGGCCAGAATGCATCACCTGCTTTTATTTCCATTACGGTCCAGAGATCAGTCCAGGCTGCTGCATACGTTCACTGGATCTGCTGCATTTTTTGGCAAAATGGCATGGGGTGTATCCCTGGGTCTGGCAGCATACTGATCACCTGGCTTGGGATGATGGGCTCATAGGATGGTGCCTCTATCTGTCCCTGCTCTATTGGTGCTTGTGTGTTTCCTTCCCTAGTATTGGGCAGCATGTGTGACGTTGCATCTTCATCTTCATCAGATAAGAAGTGACATGGTGTACTTGGTGCATACACTGGGTGAGATTTGGGCTTTAAAGTTGTCTTGCTGCATGGGGATTTCCCACTTCCTTGCTGAGGCTGCGGTGGATCAGTGTCATGGTTCCATGCTAGCAGCCCTGTAGCTATACCACCCCCCTGTGAAGCCCTAGCTGTGGACTGTTGTGTCTGGGGGCTACATGTAGCGTTTTGTGTAGGGAGATCTGCACTTTCTTCTCCTGATATAATGACTGGCAATGTTTGTACTGTGCTTGGGATAGACAAGGTGCCCTGTGCTGGAGACACTGAATACAGGGACACCACATTGCTTGGATTGGGCATTGACCCAGTTGATAATGAAGTAGAAAAAAGAGGAAGAGAAGGGAGGTGTGAGGGAGGAGCGAGAGAAAGAGGAGGGGAGGGAGAGAAGAGTGAAAGGGGGAAAAGAGAGAAAGATGGAGGAGAGAGAGAGAAGAAAGATGGAGGGAGAGAAGTAGAATAAGATGAAGAAGATTTGAGAGTTGGAGAGGAAGAGATAGAAGAAGAGGAAGATGAAGAAAATGGATGTGTCAGAGATGTGATGGAGGGAAAAGAAGGAATGAGAGGGATGGCAGTGAGGAAAGAGGAGAAAAGTCTGAAGAAGAAGGAGAAAGGGACTGAGAGAAGAAAAAGGAGAGGGTGTCCCCCCTGTGACCCTTGAGAGGGGATGGTTGAAACAAAAATGCCTTCTCCCTGTGGAGAGAGGCGGGGAGCGTTTTTCCCTGTACGAGGCTCCTTACTCAATGAGAGCAGCCTACACCTGTCCCGTGTCTCTACATGATGGACATGTGATGTGTGTGACTCTGAATTCTGCTCTTGTGACATGTCAGTGATTTTTTTCTCACAGATGATTTAACACCTTTTCAAACTTATTCATATAAAAAAATCACTTCCTGATCCGTTCAAATTAACTTGCTGTATCTTTTACACGATGCACCGCTGCTCTTTTATAGCAGATGGTAATCTATTAACAAATTTTCCCGTTACCTTTCAAATAACAAAAAAACAAGAAAAAACATTTTATTATGCAGCGTAAAGGCTGCCTGTCTATTTGTTTCTCACGTACTGTGTCTATTCCAAAAATCTATTCAACAAAGGTGATTTAAAAATCTGAAAACTGCTGCACTCTGGTTCTGTTTGTTCTCGCCGAATGCCCGACGGGAGGGGCTACTCAGACCACTGCGTAGTTTGTGTCTGCTCTCTCCCTCAGCCTGTAATTTTCCTTATCTATGTGACCTTGGTCTAAAGCAAGCTTGTAGAAAAAAAAAATGGCTGGAGAAATAAAACTCTAAAATAAATTGCTTAGAGAAAAAATCTCTCCAAAATCATTTAAAAATGTACTTAAAAGAAAAAAAAATTTTTAAAAACAAAAGTTAGATTTAGTAAAAAAAACTCTAGAAAAAGAAAAAAAATAAATTCACCAAAAAGGGAGAAAAGAAAAACCGTATTAATCATAAAACTCTGAGGCTAAGTTCACACGTTGCGGAATTGCCGCGGAAATTTCCGCGGCAATCCCGCACTTCTCCCGCAGGAAATACGCACGTTTTTTGTATGCTGATTCCCGCCAGAATAATAGCGTTTTGCAAGCGTAATTAGCTTGCAGAATGCTAGCGTTTTCCTAGCGATCTGTAGCATCTCTTGGAAAACTGATTGACAGGTTGGTCACACGAGTCAAACATAGTGTTTGACTCGTGTGACCAACTTTTTACTATTGATGCCGCCTATGCCGCATCAATAGTAAAAAGATCTAATGTAAAAATAATAAAAAAAATAATAAATAATGATATTCTCACCTTCCGGCTGCCCCCGCAGCCTTCCCGCCTTCAGCGACGCTCCCGCAACTCCGGTCCCAGGAGTGCTTTGCGACAAATCACACCGATGACGTAGCATCTCGCTAGACCGCTATGCCATCTGGGTGATTCTCGCAAAGCACTCCTGGGACCGGGAGTTGCCGGGAGCATCGCTGAAGGCGGGAAGGCTGCGGGGGCCGCGGGAAGGCTGCGGGGGCCGCCGGAAGGTGAGAATATCATTATTTTTTATTTTAATTATTGTTTTACCAGGGATATGGTACCCAGGGCCTGGAGGAGAGTCTCCTCTCCTCCAGACCCTGGGTACCACTGCACATGAACCGCTTACATTCCGCAAAATTAATGAACATGTTGCTATTTTTTCCGCGAAGCGTTTTTTTCGCGGAAAAAAACGCAACATGTGGCCAAAACATGCGGAATCAATTAACATGTATAGGATGCTTAATGCTTGCGTTTTTATTGCGTTTTTACCGCGGAAAACCGCAGAAAAACCGCGAAAAAAAATGCAATTATTCCTGATCGTGTGCACTTAGCCTGAAAAACAACCCTTGTTACTAAAACAGCTAATTAAAAAACAGAAAAGAGGTGGAAAAATTGATTGTAAAATGATAAAAAACAAAATGAAAAGTGCTTTAAAACTTCTGTCTGGTAGCGTAGGCTTCTTTCCTACCGCCTTCTGGAATGTCAGCTGGCTGCTGCCAGCACTTCCCCCTCCCTTATATCTGTGCTTGCTATCTCTACAGGCACTGAAATCACGTATCAAAAAAAAAAAAATGAATATAGTTCAGTCTGAATGCCTGATAATTTTCACGTTAAAACCTGTAGCCAAAAAACTAGCTTAAAAAAATAAAAATCAAAGCCAAGAAACAGATGTGACAACGTGATTAGCAGAGGAGGGGGGGTCAAAGGGGTTTTCTCGCTGCTGCAGCCAGCACACTGCTCTGAATGAGATACTGACAGAGCGCACGGAGATGTGATTTAAAGCGACAGTACCTGATACAGACAGTACAATGAGACAGACACCCGGGAGAATACGAATCCCTCTTTTGATGATCTGTGACACATACAAGCTGCTCTGGTAACTGATAACTCACCAATTGCACTGAGCGTGGTGAGGCTCAAGGTTCTATCGCTCTCTGTACCGTACGCCCTGGCCGGTGCGCCGGTCACAATAATCTGCAATAGCCTTCATCAAAATTCTCACTATCCACGTCTGATTTGACTGGGATGGCCTCCCGGTGCGTGGACGAATCCACGTCTGATTTGACTGGGATGGCCTCCCGGTGCGTGGACGATTATTGTGAGAACTTATCCAAACAAAGCTCCTGCCCTTCACGTCTGATTTGACTGGGATGGCCTCCCAGTGCGTGAAAGTTTACTGCAGAAACTTAACCGAACAAAGCCCTCGCTTCCACAACTGGATTTTTTGGGATAACTTCCCTCCAATATGTGAAGAATATCTGCGTGGACTTATCCAAAACAAAGCTCCCGCCCTTCACGTCTGATTTGACTGGATGGCCTCCCGGTGCGTGAAAGTTTACTGCGGGAACTTATGCAGCAATTTGTCTTTTGCTATACAGCCCCCAGAAATCAGCAAGCAAAAACACAGTCACCGTTCCAACTTTCTCCCGGTTCACATAAAACATGAAACATATACAGCACAGCAGCAAACAACTCGGCTTATATCCCAGGGCTTTTGGATAAGGGTATGGACTTTTTACACAACCTGGGAATGCGGTGATGACCACGTCCGACCGGCTGGAAGTGTAGGCTAGGACTAGGCACAGGGAACATTCAGGTAAGATGACAAAGTTTCTTACCTTACTGATGGAGCTGCAGTCTCCGTCCCGTGTGCCAAGGCCAGGGCCAACACCCCTGTCTCTCCGGTCGGCCAGGTCCTCGTGCGTTTCGTCCAATGCCCCGCGTGCAGGCGCCAACTGATATGGAAATTTAATTAGGATAAAAATATCCTTCAGTGTTTGCTGCTTGCCATGTCCAAATCTCTATATAATGTCTTTTTGAGCGCTCAGAACGAAATGAGGACTGTCCACAACGCAAGTGTCAGTATAACAGTTCGTCAAAGACATACATTTATTATTCATTCAAGGTTTTATACATTTACAAAAAGGGCTGGTTAGTCAATTAGCATACAATTAAAAGCTGCTAGATTATTGGCTGTTCTAGTGTAAATATGATAATTATAATAATCATGATTAAAAGAGCTGAAGTTGCAGAATTATTGTTTATATTCTCTTGACCTAGTTGTCTTGCATAACTATAATGTAAACAACAGATATCTAATAAGACTTTTTGTACGTTCCTTATGAAGGCCTTATGAAGGCCTTATGAAGGCCAGATTTCTTTAAAACGACTGATTATAGCTGGCCTAGAAATATGAGAGCACAGGGTTTTTTAGCAAGTGAGATCTATCTAACTGTGAATTGTGAATACATATATGTGAATATACTTTGAATATATGGAATACATATATATTTCCATGACATCATTAATAAGATTCTGAAAAAATTCCGGAGCACTGGAAAGCCCAAAAGGCATGACCAGATTCTCAAAATGACCCAGTGGAGTGTTAAACGCAGTCTTCCATTCATCCCCCTCCTTCATGCGCAACAATTTGTATGCCCCTCGAAGATCAATTTTCGAGAACCACTTGGCCCCCACTAACTGGTTAAACAAATCAGGAATCAATGGCAGTGGGTAAGGATTGCGTACAGTGATTTTATTAATCTCACGAAAGTCTAGACAAGGCAGTAAACCGCCGTCCTTTTTTTAACAAAAAAAAATCCAACCGCCACAGGAGACTTGGAAGGCCTAATGTGACCGGCGGCCAAGCTTGTCTGTATGTATTCCTCCAAAGCCTTTCTCTCAGGAATAGTAAGATTAAATAAACGGCTTTTAGGAAGAGTTGCTCCAGGAACAAATTCAATTGCACAATCATAATCTCTATGAGGAGGCAATACCTGCAATTCCTTATCAGAAAAAACTTTTCAAAAATCCTGGATAGGTACAGGTAACTCCCCTTAACTACAGCAGCAATATTACAACACTTGTCATAACACTTAGGACTCCAGGACTTAATTTCATTGGTAGACCAATCCAGTACCGGATTGTGCAATTTTAACAAAGGTAACCCCAAAATCACTGGTGAGGGCAAATTATTCAAAATTACCAAATCCAAATTCTCTTGATGAACACCATCAATAGTAAGAGGAAATTCACAGATATGGTGAGTAACATTTTTCAAGGGAGAACCATCCACAGCAACCACATTAATTGGGGAAGACAGAAGTTTGGGTTTTAATTTTAGTTTTTCCAAAAATTTCCCATCAATCACATTGAGAGTTGAACCACAATCCACAAATACCCGAAACTCCATTAATTCCTCCTCAACAGCAGTGGTAGCAGAAAGAAAGACACCTTTATTGTTTAAACAAGCTATACGGGCGAAACTGACCTCATTTTTTTTTTCTCTTTATTCATACGAAGCACACAGTTCTTAATGAAATGGTCAGATTTGCCACAATAGAAACACAAACCTTCAGCAAATCTACGGTCTTTTTCCCGAGAGTGAGGTGTCATTGCTCCAATTTCCATCGGCTCTCCAATGTCAGTACAGTCCCTCTCCAGACTTGGAGCTGACAAGGCAGATTTACTCTCATTAACCCTTGCACGCAGTCTCCTATCCACCCGTATGGCTAATTGCATAGCCTCTTGCAAGTTACCAGGTATAGGATAAGCAATCAGCAAATCTTTAACCCTTTCACTTAACCCTGCAAGAAATAAACTTTTCAAAGCTGAATCGTTCCACCCCACCTGAGTGGACCACCTTCGGAAGTGAGTACAATATTTTTCCACATTACCTGATCCCTGTCTCAAACGTCTCAACTCTGTCTCAGCTGATGAGACACGATCAGGATCGTCATACAATAACCCCAAAGCAGAAAAAAAACTATCCACTGATCTAAAGCATGGATCACTAGGCTGCAGAGAAAAGGCCCAGTCCTGAGGTTCTTTGCGCAAAAGTGACATTATGAACCTTATGCGCTGTGATTCATCACCAGAGGATCTGGGTCTCAAACGGAAATACAACAAGCAAGCATTTTTAAAAGAAAAAAAATCTTGTTGTTCACCAAAAAATAAATCAGGCAAACGTACCTTTGGCTCCACGAAATGTGCTCCAGAACAACTACTCACGTGTTGCTGGATCTCAGCCACCTCCAGAGAAAGTCCCTGCCGGTGTTGAGCCAAATCCTGAACCGACACCATGATGGAAACAGAAAATCTTTCCTTAGAGATTTTTTTTTTTTTTTTTGGGCTGGACTTACTGTTATGATCTGCTACAAGCACTAAGGAAAGATGGGAATTCTGTCCCTACAATAGAACTAAGCTGGATCCCTACGATGTAACGGGGACCTGATCCTGAGACCAGACCCGCTAAAGTCCTCAGCTAGTCTGAACGAAGACCTATAGTTGCGAGGGAGGAATCCCTACAAGATCTAGGGACTGGGAGAAAAGGTGGACACCTCCTAACAGAAATTGTAGCAGGGAAAATAAAACAGAAAACAAATTACTTAGAGATCCTAAGATCAAGCAAAACTGACTGAGTAAGGCACCTAAGCACCCGGCTAGCTTAAAAGTAGATAATACAATGAAGTCCAGCAAAGCCAGAAGGGCGGAGCCAGACTAAATAGGGAAAAAAGGTCATGTGACCAGCAAACTGAAAAAACCTAACAAGAGGGTTCTACCAGCTGTTATTTTGAAAGAGGGTGTAGTACTTTCCGCCATCTCGCCCAATTTGTGACTGGCTCTGGAAGGGTGTCAGGAGGATAAACCTGAGCGCTGCCCTGTTGGGAAATTGTTTGTCCCAGACCAGTGGAAGAAGAGTGTGATGTCTGAGATTCATTGTTCCGCGTTGGCTGGTCATCCCGGGATTTTTGGTACCAGAGACTTGGTGAGTCGCTCCTTTTGGTGGCCTACTTTGTCTCGTGACGTCAGGGACTTTGTGCAGTCCTGTGGGACTTGCTCTCGTTCCAAGCCTTGCTCTCGCTCTAGTGGTTTGTTGATGCCATTACCTGTGCCCAAGAGGCCATGGACCCATATCTCTATGGATTTTATTTCCGACCTCCCTGTCTCTCAGAGAATGACCGTTATCTGGGTAATCTGTGATAGGTTTTCCAAGATGATACATCTTGTGCCATTACCTAAGTTGCCTTCCTCCTCCGAGTTGGTGCCTTTGTTCCTTCAGCACGTGGTTCGGTTGCACGGCATTCCGGAGAACATTGTGTCTGACAGAGGAGTCCAGTTTGTTTCCAGATTTTGGAGGACATTTTGTTCTAAACTTGGTGTTCAATTATCTTTCTCCTCTGCATTTCATCCTCAGACCAATGGACAAACCGAGAGAACAAACCAGACCTTGGAGACTTATTTGAGATGTTTTGTGTCTGGTGATCAAGATGACTGGGTCTCTTTTTTGCCTTTGGCTGAGTTTGCTCTTAATAATAGGGCTAGCTCTGCCACCTTGATGTCTCCATTTTTCTGCAATTCTGGGTTTCACCCTCGATTTTCTTCAGGACAGGCGGAGGCTGTGGTGGAGCTTATGCAGCAGATTTGGGACCAGGTAGTGGAGAGGTTGTCTCTCTCTCAAGAGAAGGCCCAGCGGTTTGCCAACCGGCATAGGACTGATGGTCCTCGGTTTAAAGTGGGGGACTTGGTTTGGTTGTCCTCAAGAAATATCCCTATGAGGTTTGCATCTCCAAAGTTTAAGCCTAGGTTCATTGGACCTTATAAGATCATGGAGATTCTTAATCCGGTTTCCTTCCGTTTGCTTCTTTCAGGGACATTTAAGATCCATAACGTGTTCCACAAGTCCTTATTGAAGAGGTTTGTCGAGCCAGTGGTTCCTATGGCTGCGCCTCTGGACCCTGTTTTGGTTGAGGGCAATCTGGAGTATGTGGTCGAGAAAATATTGGATTCTCGTTTTTCTAGACGGAAACTCCAGTATTTGGTTAAGTGGAGAGGTTATGGTCAGGAGGACAATTCTTGGATGTTTGCTTCGGATATCCATGCTAGGAGACTGATCCGTGCCTATCACCGAGCTCATCCTGATCGGCCTGGTTGCACAAGTGAGGGTTCGGTGACCCTCCTCAAGAGGGGGGGTACTGTTGTGAATGTGCTAGAGATGGTTTCTGAGCAGAGGCTCCCTCTGGTGGTTATAGACAGTACTGAACCTTTCAGCGAGGAATGGCAATCTGGGATCACTGGCTGGACTGATAAAAGGGAGGTTCCCTCCCATGATGGTCGCCGGTGATCAATTGTTCTTGTCTCAATTGTGGTTCCTGGTTCATTTGGAAGTTGCTGGAGTCTTGCCTGCACCTGCTGCTTTCAGATAAGATATTTTCTGCTTTTCTTTTTGTGCTTGCTTTTTTCATAGTTTTCTTCACTTTTGGAAGTCAGCCGGGTCCCCTCCTGGGGCCTGTGCTCCTCTCAATTATCTGTAGCCACTGTTATTTGTTCATTTGCTTTTTCCTGTTTTTTCAGTGGCTGCGGCTTTGTTTTGTAACACCATAGATCTGATTTAGGTGGTAGAGATCGTGTGATCTTAGGTTTTTTGGCAATCAGAAGTGCTGGTATTTTTTAGGGTTTTTGTTGGATTGCAGTCAGAATTCTTTCCTGTACTTTTCTGTCTAGACAGATTGGGCCCCAACGTTTTCTCATTCTATTTTCTGTCTGTGTCCGTGCTATCTTCTTGTCTTATCGCCATTATATGTTTGGGGGCTTCCTATTTTCTTTGGGGATCTGCTCCGGGGCAGATAGCTTTCATCTTTCTGCCTTTAGGTGTAGTTATCTCTCAGGCTGTGACGAGGCGTCTAGGATCAACGTAGGAGCGCTCCACGGCTACCTCTAGTTGTGTGGTTAGTTCAGGTTACTGCAATCCAATAGGTTCCAGCCTCTCTGGTGTATTACCGTTTTTGCTTTTTCTCCTCAGCTACCTAAACATAACATGTCACCCCACGTACCGCAGACACAGACGTGTGAAAGGGGCCTAAATGTGAGCCTTTTCCTCTCAGACTCCAGGAGGGACTGAGCACCACATGCAAGGCTTCCTCGCCTTGCAAAACACACAGACAGACTGAGACATTCCCAGCTGCCTTAAATCAGACCATCCAATACCTGGAGGTAAGTGAGCAGCTAAAACCCAGACCCATAATCCAGGCTCATAACAACACTTCTCAGCACTACATGTGCTGGATCATGCTTCTCTGGGTCCTACATCACCAAGGTTTGGGACCTGGGGGACATATACCTCCCATCCATGACCTGTCCAGCTGCCACCTTACAAAACGCATTAAAAAAAATCACAACAAAAACGCCTAGTGTGAACTTAGCCTAAAGGTATTTCTGCTAGCTAGATACAAATATTGCAGTCAAATATGGGATCAAATGCAAATGAGTTCTAAAGTGCAATGCAAACTGGCATAGTGCAAAGTGCTTAGTGCAATGTTAGGTTTCTCATTTACATTATTAAAGCTTTAAATATAGCAAGAAGTCATAGACTTACAGTTAATCATCCATTCATATCCACATGTTGTCTAAAGTGACATAAAGATTTCGCAGATGCTTTTCTAAGGGTCGTTGTCTCTAGCAATCCTATGAGCAGCTCTCACTAAAATTTTGCTTGGTCTTCCAGACCTTATCTTGAACTCCACTGTTCCTCTTAGCTGCCATATCTTAATTACATTTCGAACTGAGGAAAAGGCAACTTGAAAACACTTTGCTATCTTCTTATAGCCTTCTCCTGCTTTGTGGGCCTCCACCATTTTCTCTGTTAGGCAGGTGTTTGAAGAACCCATGGCTGCTGTTTATTGGCACAAGGTTAGAGGAGGCAGGATTTTTATAAAGCTGGGAAATTTGCATCACCTGGCCTTTCCTAACGATGATGGTGAACAAGCCACAACCCTAGCAGGCTAATTAAGGTCTGAAACCTTTGTCAAAGTTATCTCAGCACACAAATCTCCAAGGGTGCCCAAACTTTTACACTGATCCATTTTCCTTTTTGTAATTTTTAAAATGTGAAAAAATGACAATATTACTTTTTTTGCCTAAAATACAAAGGAAATGTAATCTTTAACTTTAGCCTTTTAGATATCATTTCATCTTCAACTTGCTTAACTGTTCACAATAAAAGTAATTTTTATGAGCGGTGCCCAAACTTTTACATGTCACTGTATATAGAAATACCATTAATTTGATTAGTAAAATTGTCCTGATATGTTTCTTTTAAAATAGATTGACAAAGACTGGCATAGCTGAGAGCATGGCCATCAGGTGTATGTGTTTTGCGTGCCATATCCTAGAAATAATACTGTTGTGATACATAGATCACTATTCATAGTACCAGGAAATACTAGAGCATTTTCATTAATCAGAAATGGTTACTGGCCTCAACACTATGTTCATATCATAAAAAAGGGACAAAAAGGAAATAACCTGTAATAATATATGTCAGAGTCAATGCAAACGTAAATAACATCGGTGAAAATCAATTTGTCAGGCAAAGGAATGGGTTTTGAGAAATGGCTCCAAAGATCCCATGGTAAGCTCAATAAAAGGAATCTCACTAGGGAGGAATAAAGTAATCGAAACATTGGCTTAGATGCAGATTGGAGGTTGAGGTGATATATTACAATGAGAACTTATCATCTTTTCTACAAAAACACATACAATGTTGTTACCTGGGCACTCCGTTCTGTTAAGGAGCGACTGATGGTCTCATCACCTCCCAACCTTCTCCCGTGGTGCTCATCTTCTTCCCGTACCACAGTACCTAGTCAAAAAAGAATACTACTCATTTACCGTCTATCCTATAGCCATCACCATTCACAGAAAATTGCACTGGGCGACTGGTCCACTCACCGGCTGGATCAGTGTCACTCAGTATAATCACCCCATCCCTTCCAGATCCTCCTCGACATTCTGGTCCCCTCTTCTCATGTTTGTATTACATTATATCTATTTGCAATTTTATGTCTCTACCCTTCATATGGGTCATTTGTCTGACAGCTATTTTTCTTGACACTGCCTTCATACTGTCACGCATAGTGTAGGAAAGACTAAGTGCAACACAAAAGGATGAGGGGAAGGGA
The DNA here is from genome assembly GCA_033576555.1 of Oophaga sylvatica. Classification (NCBI taxonomy): domain Eukaryota; kingdom Metazoa; phylum Chordata; class Amphibia; order Anura; family Dendrobatidae; genus Oophaga; species Oophaga sylvatica. The sequence goes on from JARQOD010004843.1 coordinate 29,829, forward strand.
GCTCAACACTAGGGAAGGGGGGAGTAGAGACCCCTAGGCAGATGTAAAGTCACCCTGTCAGCCCTAAATGTCCCTATATAGGTTCTGCACTGATCGCTGAGCAGGAACCTAATCCAACGCCTGATCCTGGCGATAAGCCCTACTTAGGGAATAACTTAGTGAGCACTAGTCAATCCCCACTAACACTAAAGACAGCTGGGATAGACAAACAAGGGAACACTTATCTTGAGTAGACTCAGAGATGTAACACAGACATCCTCCATCAACACCAAAGAGGAAGATAGCCAACTGCTATAGTTCCAAGCCTCAACAGCGGCAAATGGAAAAATCACCAGCAACTCCCAGCAGCAGGCTGGGAGTCTATAAACACCCAGGTCAAGGTGTCTTACTTAGCCAGAGAACAGTTGCCACTGGGTCAAAGAGTCAGAAGGGTTAACAAGGTGAGTGCAAGGCCAAACGTAGAGACTTTCTGCAGCTAGATGCAGTGCGACTGTCTGCAGCCTCTAACACACCCGTGACACATACACATGCATGATCAGTTGAGTTGAGTATACATGTTTTTCAAATGGAGAGAGGGAAGGAACCACTGTCATACACCTCTGGAGGTGGCTTGTCCTAGAGGATATCAAAAGGATAAGGCATGGTAATATTACACATGCCTGATCCTTCTGTCCCTGACATGTGCCATCGGAGAGATTAGGGACAACCAACATTAGAGGATTGGCTGGTCGTGAAGAATTCATCAGGTCCACATGATGTGTACGGCCATCTAAATGCTTTGTACAACTCTACAAAACATATTGGCTGCAGGAACTAAATTGTACTTTTTTAATGTGTATTTGAGTGATCATCCACTGACAGTTACAGCCATATGTACATTTTGGCTAAATTCTGGCATTACTGCAGTGTTATTGTAGCTACAATTTGGCCCAGAGGCTAATGGGACTTTTGTGGAGAAAAGACATCGAGGTGCTGTCTAGCTCAAATATGTAGGTTTTTCTTGGTAGAGATCTCATTATATATATATATCACAAGAATATCTGTCACGGCCGCAGATACTTACCCGGGTGTCTCCGCCCCCCGGCGTGTCCCCGACATGTGCCCACGCCGCTCCCAGCCTGTCTTCTTGGGGTCGCGGCGCGTGGTGGGTCCTCGCATGCGCGCTCCCACTTCCCTTTGCCGCAGGGTCTCATGGGAGGTCGTGACCCGGTGGTCCCGCCCATCATGGCGGCGCCCACGGGTATTTCTGCTGGACACCGCTGCAGGTAAGATGCCTGTTTGTCTTACATGGTGGCGCTAGCATTATCTGCTTAGCATCACTTTTCGTCTTTCAGGCCCCTGTACCTCTTTGTCTCAGCCATGCCTACTTACCCTGCGTCGCAGCCGTGCCTACCTACCCGGCGTCTCAGCCGTGCCTACATACCCTGTGTCTCAGCCGTGCCTCCCTGCCCTGCGTCTCAGCCGTGCCTACCTACCCTGTGTCTCAGCTGTGCCTACCTACTCGGCATCTCAGCCGTGCCTACCTACCCTGTGTTTCAGCCGTGCCTCCCTGCCCTGCGTCTCAGCTGTGCCTACCAACCCTGTCTCAGCCGTGCCTCCCTGCCATGTGTCTCACCTGTGCCTATGAGTCGCACAGCCAGGGCCTGTGGGGTACTCGGCACCGAGCCCGTTCACTTCAATGGGGGATGTCACTGGTAGCACAGCTCGGTCCGTGGCCCTGGGACTCACCTCAAAAAGGTGGGGATATTTACAGGGGATTGAAGTATTTACAGTTTGATCGTGACGCCACCTGTGGTACCTGGTCAGGGTGACCAGCGCGGATAGATCCACTGAGGGGTTGTTACTGGGCAGCAAGGTGTTAAGTTTTCCACAGGCAAGACTGGGTCCCTCAGGGAAGATGGCGGTGCTGGGGTGCAGGACGGAGAAGGGGAGTTCGGCCGCAGGAGTAATAAGGCAGACACACACAAAAGTCTCTTTCTGTACCTTTACTGGTGGGATAGCAGACATCGTCCCGGGATGCTGGCAGGGTGGAGGATGCACGTCCAGTATTCCCACTGAGTAGGTGTAGGGCCTCCTTACTCCATTAGTGTGAGTTTCTGACCTGTATATAACGAAGTCTAACTCTGTCTTCACTTATACGCCCGGCTGACTTGGTGGTGAGGCCTTCTCTTGGATAGAACAGTGTCTCTGTATGCAGGGCCCTGCTAGACTCCGTCTTCCTGACCCCGGTTACGTATCAGCACTTGTGGGCCCCTGCGACTTGAAGTCCTGCAGGGTCTCCGGTATCTCCCACTAGTCGTGTAGATTCTAGCAAGCTCGGACCCGGTGTCCGGTATTCAGAGTAGAGGTAAGCTATCAATGCTGTTTCAACCTCTGTTACTCTCTTCTCCTTTTCCACTCGCCTTTCGTCCTACTCCGACCGTTAACACAAGCACACTAGCAGAAGTTAGCTGATTCTTCTCTCTCTTCACCGCTCTCAAAGCATCGGCACGCTTACTCACTGAAACTACACTCAGTTGACTCAGTTCTGACCAGGCTGAAGTGGCTATCTTTCTCCACTCGTACTAGCCTCCACACATTGAACTAAGCTCAAAGCTGCAGTCTTCAGGTTCTCTCACAACTCTCTTGTCTAGGCGTAGACTGACACACTCTCTCAACTCTGAGGTGACTAGACTGACTCGTTCTCAGCTAGACTGCCTGACTGAGCTCGTTCTCAGCTAGACTGCACTGAGCTCTCTGCTGTGACTTCACTACCCTTATATACTGCAAAAGGGCTCCCTCTGGTGGCTCTAGGGAATAGTGAAGGTTTGTTGTGTGCATATCAGGTCTCTGTGGGTGTTACCTTTGGTGCATCCTCCTGGGTAATGAGACTCCAGGCACAGCTGGGCTACACACCTACCTACCCTGTGTCTCAGCCGTGCCTACCTACCCAGCGTCTCAGCCGTGCCTACCTACCCTGTGTCTCAGCCATGCCTACTTACCCTCTGTCTTAGCCGTGCCTGCATACCCTGTGTCTCTGCCTACCAGGCTGTCCTGTGGTTCCCTCATTTTCATTGCGTCTTTTTCTCTTTCAGCATCTGGTCCCTGCCAGCCCTGGTTCTTCCGGTCCTTCCTGCCTCCCGTCACCCTCTGATTTGGTATCTACTGGCTCGTACCATTTCGGGGTTTATGCAAATAAATCTTAAAAGCAACCTGTTAAGACAATTTTTCTAAAAAAAAGTAGTGGTATGGCTGTAGGTTGTGAAACAGCAACACAGAAGATACCTGCCGTGTAATAATCTTAAGCCGTGTAATAATGAATGAGGAAGAAAAAAGAAACAACAGAATGATGTGCACACTCAAGATCATATAACAAATATACAAAAAATATTTTATTGGCAAAAAACATAATATATATATATATATATATATATAAACAAGTAAAACCAATGTAGATCCAATCGCTTACAACAAAGTGGTGTACCAGATAAACAATTACATCCACAATCAGGGGCAGTATATAAGTCTCCCAAGTGCTGGGGACACAGCTGTGGTGTATACCTTATAACTGTGAAAAATTATTATTATTATTATTTATTATTATTAATTATTATTAAGTGCCATTTATTCCATGGCGCTTTACATGTGAAGTGGGGTATACATAATAAGTACAAGTACAGTAATCTTTAACAATACAAGTCACAACTGGTACAGGAGGAGAGAGGACCCTGCCCGCGAGGGCTCACAATCTGCAAGGGATGGGTGAGGATACAGTAGGCGAGGGTAGAGCTGGTCGTGCAGCGGTTTGGTGGATCGGTGGTTACTGCAGGTTGTAGGCTTGTCGGAAAAGGTAGGTCTTCAGGTTCTTTTTGAAGGTTTCCATGGTAGGCAAGAGTCTGATATGTTGTGATAGAGAGTTCCAGAGTAAGGGGGATACGCAGGAGGAATCTTGTATGCGATTGTGGGAAGAGGAGATAAGAGGGGAGGAGAAACGGAGATCTTGTGAGGATCCGAGGTTGCGTGTGGGTAAGTATCGGGAGACGAGGTCACAGATGTATGGAGGACTCAGGTTGTGGATGGCTTTGTATGTCATGATTAGGGTTTTAAACTGGAGTCTTTGGGTAATGGGGAGCCAGTGCAGGGATTGAAAGAGGGGAGAGGCCGGGGAATAGCGGGGGGACAAGTGGATTTGTCTGGCAGCAGAGTCTAGAATAGATTGGAGGGGTGCGAGAGAGTTTAAACATCAGTTTTCGGTAGCATTTGGCATCTTCAAGGAGGATTTTTGCCTGTTTTTCATATAAATTATTTGGCCATATGACCAAATTACCTCCTTTATCGGCTGCCTTGAAAATGACGTCATCCCAAGTCTTTAATTCCTCCAAGGCCATTTGATCTTAGATTATTATTATTATTTATTTATATAGCACCATTAATTCCATGGTGCTGTACATGAGAAGGGGTTACATACAAAGTTATAGATATCGTTTACAGTAAACAAATTTACAATGACAGACTGGTACAGAGGGGAGAGGACCCTGTCCTTGCGAACTTACATTCTACGGGATAATGGGGAAGAAACAGAAGGTCGGGGTGTGGCAACTCTAGTGGTGGTGGCGGCGAGGAGGAAGCTCTGGTGGTGGCGGCGAGGCGGCAGCTCGGGTGATGGTGGCGAGGCGGCAGCTCAGGTGGTGGCGGCGATGCGGAATGGTTATTGCAGGCTGTAGGCTTTCTGAAGAGATGGGTTTTCAGGTTCCGTCTGAAGGATCCAAGGGTGGTGGATAATCGTACATGTTGAGGCGTGGAATTCCAGAGGATGGGGGATATTCGGGAGAAATCTTGGAGGCGGTTGTGTGAGGAACGAATAAGTGTGGAGGATAGTAGGAGGTCTTGGGAGGATCGAAGATTACGTGAAGGAAGATATTGGGAGATTAGTTCAGAGATATAGGGAGGGAACAGGTTGTGGACGGCTTTGTAGGTCAGTGTTAGTAGTTTGAACTGGATTCGTTGGGGAATTTGGAGCCAGTGGAGGGATTTGCAGAGGGGAGAAGCAGGGGAGTAGCGAGGGGAGAGGTGGATTAGTCGGGCAGCAGAGTTGAGGACAGACTGGAGTGGTGCAAGAGAGTTGACGGGGAGGCCACAGAGGAGGGTGTTGCAGTAATCAAGGCGGGAGATGATGAGGGTATGCAGAAGAGTTTTAGTAGATTGAGGGCTGAGGAAGGGACGGATTCTTGAAATGTTTTTAAGTTGGAGGTGACAGGAGGTGGCAAGAGTTTGGATGTGTGGTTTGAAGGACAGGGCAGAGTCGAGAGTTACTCCGAGGCAGCGGATTTCAGGTGCGGGAAGAACGTGATGCCATTTACCATAATAGATAGATTGGATAGGGAAGATACGTGAGATGGAGGAAAGATGATGAGTTCGGTTTTGTCTACATTGAGTTTTAGGAAGCGAGAGGTGAAGAAGGAGGATATGGCTGATAGACACTCCGGGATTCTGGACAGCAGAGAGGTGACATCTGGGCCAGAGAGGTAGATCTGAGTAGAGATCTGTCAAGGAGAGAGTTAGATGAGAGGCGGGAGGAAAGTTGAGCATGGACATGCTGCTCAAGGAGTTTGGAAGCACACGTGAGCAATGATATTGGGCGACAGCTGGGCATAGCAGTTGTGTCAAGGTTTGTTTCTTTGAGGATGGGTGTGATGGTGGCATGTTTGAAGGCAGAGGGAAAGGTACCAGAAGATAGCGATAGGTTGAAGAGCTGGGTTAGGGCTGGGATGAGCGTGTTAGTGAGGTTGGGGAGCAGGTGGGAAGGGATGGGGTCAAGTGCACAGGTGGTGAGGTGTGATTTGAAAAGGAGATGAGTAAGCTCTCCTTCAGTGATGTTGGAGAGGGAGGTTAGTAGGGAGGGCAGAGGTCTGGTATATGGAGTGGTTTGGGTGGTGGAACAGTAAAGGTTTGCCTTGTTTGGTCGATCTTATTTTTGAAGTAGGTGGCAAAGTCCTCGGCAGAGATGAGGGGAGTTGGAGGTGGCAGTGGTGGGCGGAGGAGAGAGTTGAATGTGCTGAACAGTTGTTTTGGATTGTAGGATAATGAAGATACAAGGTTTGCGAAATAGGTCTGTTTAGCAGAGGTGAGGGCTATTTTGAAGGCAAGTGTAGCTTGTTTTAAAGTAGTGAAGTCGTCTGGCAGGCGTGTTTTCTTCCAATGCCGCTCCGCGACCCTGGATGATTGTCAAAGTTTTTTGGTGAGATTGTTGTGGCAGGGTTGCCTGTTGATTCATCGCACTTTGCCGTGCCTGAGAGGGGCGACTAAAGGGCCCGTCTCACTAGCGAGATCGCTAACGAGATCGCTGCTGAGTCACCAATTTTGTGACGTAACAGCGACCTCAATAGCGATCTCGCTACGTCTGACACATACCAGCGATCAGGCCCCTGCTGTGAGATCGCTGATCGTTCAAGAAAACTCTGGACATTTTTTGGGTCATTGAGGCCCCGCTGCGTTGCATATATCGTCCTGTTTGACACCTTTACCAACGTCCTCTCCAGCGACTTGTTGCTAGAATCGAGGGCGTGCTTTTGCGTTGCCTTTTCCACGCCCCCGGCTCCGATTGGCGGTCACTACTGCGTTTCGATTGGCGGCGCTACTTTCCATTGTTCCCGATTGCGTGAAGAAGGCAGCGTAGCTGTGCTCCTGTTCATTGTTCCTGGCAGTCTAGCAACAGTTGTGGTTTGTTCCTGCTTGCGTCCTGCTTTCCGGATCTCAGTAGCGTTCTCGGCTGCGACTCCAAAACGCAATTCAGCTATTCTCCAACTGCCTTTTGACCAGCTATATTTTGTGCACGGTAAGTTTATTTGGGGTCTCTACTGCGTTTCAATTGTATTTAAAATTAATGTCAATTACCAATTATTAGCTAACATTGCACAACTATGCACTGTATACTTTTTGGGTCTCAAATTTGATTCCTATTGTCTATTTTATGGGGGTCTTGGATGGGATCTCAAATACCTTTCCATTTACCTAATTTTAAATTGTTATAGGACACCTACCTATTGTCTATTGTCTGCTATCTTTGCTCTGCTGGGATGGAGGGAGGGCATGGCTTCTACAGGAGTACATGTGCTTTTTCGGCGGCAGCCATTTTAGCGGGTCTCGGGTGGGATCGCAAATACCTTTCCATTATACCTAATTATAAATTGTTATAGGACACCTTCCTATTGTCTATTGTCTGCTATCATTGCTCTGCTGGGATGGAGGGAGGGCATGGCTTCTACCGGAGTACATGTGCTTTTACGGTGGCATCCATTTTAGGGGGTCTCGGGTGGGATCGCAAATACCTTTCCATTATACCTAATTATAAATTGTTATAGGACATCTACCTATTGTCTATTGTCTGCTATCATTGTTCTGCTGGAATGGAGGGAGGGCATGGCTTCTACCGGAGTACATGTGCTTTTTCGGCGGCAGCCATTTTAGGGGGTCTCGTGTGGAGTCTAAAATACATTTCCATTTTAACTCAAATAGGACATCTACCTATTGTTTTTATTTTATTTTTTTCAGTTTGCCCCATCATGAACAATGCAGAGTGTGCTGTTGTGGTTGCTGCATTGCTTGTAGAGGAAGCACGGCGTCAAGATGAGGCACGGATGCTGGAGAGGCGTTCTAAAAGAAAACGTCGCATGTGGACCAGAGAGTGGCTGCAGAAGAGGTCCAAATTTTCACACATGCAACTGGTGAAAGAGCTTCAGGATAAAAATCCACATGATTTCCGCAATTATCTGCGGATGTCTGAGGAATCCTTCACCTATTTGCTTGGAAGAATTACTCCGCTTATTGAACGTAAGGATACAGCGATGCGTGCTGCCATCCCGGCAGATGAAAGGTTGGCAGTCACGCTGCGATTCCTGGCAACTGGACGCTCTTTGCAAGACTTGCATTTTTCTTCCGCCATTTCAAGGTCTCTACTGAGCGTTCTCATTCCGGAAACGTGCACGGCGATTTTCAGTTGTCTACGGAGCTACATGGAGTTTCCCAACACGGAGGCGGAATGGAGCAAGATTACCAACGATTTTGATCAGCTATGGCAGTTCCCAAACTGTGGTGGGGCTTTGGACGGGAAACATGTCTGTATTACTCAGCCACCCAACAGCGGATCATATTTCTACAACTACAAGGGCTATTTCAGCATCATACTGATGGCCCTTGTTAACGCAAATTATGAGTTCATTTGTGTAGACATTGGGATGAATGGAAGGGTTTCCGATGGTGGAGTTTTGGAGCATACGTTTTTTGGAGAACGGTTACATAACTGTGAACTCCACTTGCCTCCTAACTCAGACACTACGGGTAACCTTAATTTTGTTTTTATTGGCGACGAGGCCTTCCCGCTTCATCCCAATCTCATAAAACCTTTCCCTCAAAAAACTCTCACACGGGAAAGGAGAATTTATAACTACCGTTTGTCTAGGGCACGTCGGGTTGTGGGAGAATGCCTTTGGTATCATGGCCAATCGCTTCCGCATTTTTCACACACCGATTAACATGAAGCTGGAATCAATTGACTCAGTAGTTTTGGCCTGTTGTGTGCTTCACAATTTTCTTCGCCAGCGTGATTCTGTGTCGTACTGTCCTCCTGGCTTTGGGGACTCTGTGAATGAAACAAACGGAGAAGTGCAGCTGGGCGAATGGCGTGCAAACGAAAGCGCAATTGCTGGCCTTCGACCATTGGGACCTGGAAGAAGCACACAGGATGCGAAGACCTGCAGAGACAATTACTGCGATTATTTTAACGGTCCCGGTGCTGTGACTTGGCAGCATCAGAACCTATAGTGGACTACTACTGAGATTGTTTACCTACTTAAATTGTTGAATAAAGTTCTATAACTTAAATGTGTTTTTCACTTATTGTTAATTTGATCTCTCAAAATTACTTTCATTGTTTAAAGTAACATATACTCAAATGTATGAGTAATGATGTAATATACAGTCACATGAGGTAATACACAGTAATATCAGGTAATACACACATGGGCGTACCCACCATGGGGCAGGGGGGGGCAGCTGCCCCCCCCCTAGGAGCAGGGGCGCGCCGTGCCAAGATTAGGCCATCAGCATCAGCCGGCCCTTTAAAAGGTGCTTCTGCTGGGCTGGCTGCGACGCACATACTAGACTGTATGGGCTCTTTCAAGGTGTGACATCGTTCCCGGGGGCGTGTCATACCAATAGGGGGCGTGTTCTGCAAAGCCAGGAAGAGAAGCCGATATTATACATTGGTCTAAGCAGTCTGATGCCGGCGTCTGTTTGCTGCAGAAGGGAAATCTGAGGTTAGAGTCCTCAGTGACACATAGGAGGATTTATTAATTAATGGGTTAATGTCTCCTTAGATTTTTGGTTGACTGGGTCTGATACTTGGGGCTGTGTAGTGGGGTTTGAGGGGGTGAATGCACGCTTGTGGGGTCTATGTGTGCTCCTAGGGGGTTAATGCACGCTTGTGGGGTCTGTGTGTGCTCCTAGAGGGTTAATGCACAGCTGTGGGGTCTATGTGTGCTCCTAGGGGGTTATGCATGGAGCCCATACAGTATATATACCTGACAGCGGCCCATACAGTCTATACCTACAGTAATGTGTACCAGACAGGAGCCAGTACAGTCTATATCTACAGTAATGTATACCAGACAGGAGCCCATACAGTCTATAAATACAATAATATATACCTGACAGGAGCCCATACAGTCTGTATCTACAATAATAGATACCTGACAGGAGCCCATACAGTCTATATCTACAGTAATATATACCTGACAGGAGCCCATACAGTCTATATCTACAGTAATATATACCTGACAGGAGCCCATACAGTCTATATCTACAGTAATATATACCTGACAGGAGTCCATACAGTCTATGTCTACAATAATATATACCTGACAGGAGCCCGTACAGTCTATATTTACAATAATATATACCTGTCAGGAGCCCATACAGTCTATATCTACAATAATATATACCTGACAGGAGCCCATACAGTCTATATCTACAGTAATATATACCTGACAGGAGCCCATACAGTCTATATCTACAGTAATATATACCTGACAGGAGCCCGTACAGTCTATATCTACAGTAATATATACCTGACAGGAGCCCATACAGTCTATATCTACAATAATATATACCTGACAGGAGCCCGTACAGTCTATATCTACAGTAATATATACCTGACAGGAGCCCGTACAGTCTATATCTACAGTAATATATACCTGACAGGAGCCCATACAGTCTATATCTACAATAATATATACCTGACAGGAGCCCATACAGTCTGTATCTGCAGTAATATATACCTGACAGGAGCCCATACAGTCTATATCTACAGTAATAGATACCTGACAGGAGCCCTTACAGTCTATATCTACAGTAATATATACCTGACAGGAGCCCATACAGTCTATATCTACAGTAATATATACCTGACAGGAGCCCGTACAGTCTGTAGCTACAATAATATATACCTGACAGGAGCCCATACAGTCTATATCTACAGTAATATATACCTGACAGGAGCCCATACAGTCTATATCTACAGTAATATATACCTGACAGCGGCCCATACAGTCTATACCTACAGTAATGTATACCAGACAGAAGCCAGTACAGTCTATATATACAATAATATATACCTGACAGGAGCCCCTACAGTCTGTATCTACAATAATAGATACCTGACAGGAGCCCATACAGTCTATATCTACAGTAATATATACCTGACAGGAGCCCATACAGTCCATATCTACAATAATATATACCTGACAGGAGCCCATACAGTCTATATCTACAGTAATATATACCTGACAGGAGCCCATACAGTCTGTAGCTACAATAATATATACCTGACAGGAGCCCATACAGTCTATATCTACAGTAATATATACCTGACAGCGGCCCATACAGTCTATACCTACAGTAATGTCCAGACAGGAGCCAGTACAGTCTATATATACAATAATATATACCTGACAGGAGCCCCTACAGTCTGTATCTACAATAATAGATACCTGACAGGAGCCCATACAGTCTATATCTACAGTAATAATACCTGACAGGAGCCCATACAGTCCATATCTACAATAATATATACCTGGCAGGAGCCCATACAGTCTATATCTACAGCAATATATACCTGACAGGAGCCTGTACAGTCTATATCTACAGTAATATATACCTGACAGGAGCCCGTACAGTCTGTATCTACAGTAATATATGCCTGACAGGAGCCCATACAGTCTATACCTACAGTAATATATACCTGACAGGAGCACGTACAGTCTATATCTACAATAATATATACCTGACAGGAGCCCGTACAGTCTATATCTACAATAATATATACCTGACAGGAGCCCGTACAGTCTATATCTACAATAATATAAACCTGACAGGAGCCTATACAGTCTATATCTACAGTAATATATACCTGACAGGAGCCCGTACAGTCTATATCTTCAGTGATACAGTATATATCTGACATACAGGGGCTGGGCTGGGGCTGATGTATATACAGGGGCTGGGCTGGGCCTGGTGATGTATACAGGGGCTGGGCCTAGTGACATATACAGGGGCTGGGGCTGATGTATATACAGGGGCTGGGCTGGGCCTGGTGATGTATACAGGGGCTGGGCTGGGGCTGATGTATATACAGTGGCTGGCCTGGTGGTGATGTATATACAGGTGCTGGGCCGGTGATGTATATACAGGTCTGACCGTCCTGGTCTGGGCCTGGTGACGTATACAGGGCTGGGGCTGATGTATATACAGGTCCTGGGCTGGTGTCGGTGACAAATACAGGGACTGGCCTGGTGGTGATGTATATACAGGTGCTGGGGCTGATGTATATACAGGTGCTGGGCTGGTGATGTATATACAGGTCCGACCGTCCTGGGCTGGGGCTAGTGACGTATACAGAGACTGGCCTGGTGGTGATGTATATACAGGGGCTGGCCTGGTAGTGATGTATATACAGGGGCTGGGCTGGGGCTGATGTATATACAGGTGCTGGTCTGGGGCACATTATTAAAAGAAGGAGACAATGATGGGGCATATTACTACAAGAAGGAGACAATGATGGGGCATATTACTACAAGAAGGAGACAATAATTGGGCATATTACTACAAGGGGGCAATGATGGGGCATATTTCAGGGTGGAATCTGCTTGCATTCCATGCTTAAATCTATCTATCTATCTAAAAAGAAGAAAATTAGAGCAGCACAAAGAAAGAGTCCGGGTGCAGAGCCCCCCAGGCAAATACCAAACATCAATTATAGAAATCCAGACAAATTGGAGGCAGCACACCGTTTGTAGTGAAAAAAAAGCTATTTAATAAGGCCAAAAGGCGACGTTTTGGTCCAAACAACAGGAACCTTTCTCAAGGCTTGAGAAAGGTTCCTGTTGTTTGGACCGAAATTTCGCCTTTTGACGTTATTAAATAGCTTTTTTTTTCACTACAAACTATGTGCTGCCTCCAATTTGTCTGGATTTCTATCTATCTATTTATCTATCTATCTAATATTCATTTTTTTCTCCCTAAAGATCAATCCAATTGCTGTGTTTAGAAAGGGCAGTGTGAATGGCTCAGTGTCAGTGTGTGATATACACACATGAGCTTGAAGTCCCCCTGCTGAACAGAAGAGAAGACTGCAAAGGTAAGCCTAAAATCAATGAATTGTTTACATAATAGGATTGATCATGGTGGTATTTCTCCTTGTATGTGATATTATTGGTCTTGGTATAAGGAATTATGTTGTGTACGGCGGTCATTTGTTCATTTTCGTTTCGCTTTATTCACATTTTTCGTTCTAAAATTTTACAACCTGAACGACCATGGCTTGCCCCCCCCTAGTTTTGATCCTGGGTACGCCCATGAATACACAGGTGACATCTACTATATAATCGTGTAATTCTGTCTGTCTGTAACGGAAAGCCCGCGTCGCTGATTGGTCGCACCCGGCCGGACACGACCAATCAGCGACTGGCCCAGTCCATGTAAACCCCAGCAGCAGCCTCCACAGCTGACAAAATCGTACTGACCCGAACAATAAAAATGCTTTATCAATTTTACCACACTCAGAACGGTAAAAAGGGCACCCCAAAAAGAAATTAGTGAATTGATGTTTTTTTTTTAATACTAACTTCCAAAAAATAGAATAAAAAAGCCGTCAAAAAATGTCACGTGCCCAAAAATGGTTTAAATTTACGTCGTCAATGCGGCCTAGCTCTTCATGAGGCAGGAATATGGCGGCCAGGAGACGCAGTGCACCGTGGGGGGATGGTGAGGTCCACTTTCTCATCAGAGAAATGGATAGGACGGATTATTGGTGCACTCAGCACCAGACCCATCCAGTCCTCCACAAGCAGGCAGTGCTGCGGAGGATCAGAGGGGGCCTGGCCAGAAAATATGGTGTTCAGCGGTCCACCAAACAAATCCGCAAGAAGCTGGCTGATCTGCGGTACAGATCCAGCGACCGCATCGCCAGCATCCGTGCACAGAGGCGGGCCCATCGTGGTGAGTGGCATTAATTACAATGCAGTAATGCAATATAATGCACATCATATAGTGGAGCATTATATGGGGCTCATCATACACTGGAACTTCATAAATAGGATCCATCATATACTGGAGCATCATATATAGGGATTCATTATTTATAGGGCATCATATCGGGCCCTTTATATATGTAGCATCATATGGGGCCTACTCTGTATGGACCAATATATGGGGCTCATCATACACTGGAACTTCATAAATAGGGTCCATCATATACTGGAGCATCATATAGGGATTCATTATTTATGGGGCTTCATATCGGGCCCTTTATATATGTAGCATCATATGGGGCCTACTCTGTATGGAGCAATATATGGGGCTCATCATACACTGGAACTTCATAAATAGGGTCCATCATATACTGGAGCATCATATAGGGATTCATTATTTATGGGGCTTCATATCGGGCCCTTTATATATGTAGCATCATATGGGGCCTACTCTGTATGGACCAATATATGAAGCTTTATATGCGAATAATAGCCATAATCAAGCAAGTTAGTAGAAGGAGTATTCCACTCAATTTTATTTTTTTTCAGCAGCACCACCATCTCCTTCTGCATCACCAGCTGCAGCACCATCACCAGCAGCTCCTTCATCAGCTGCCACACCTTCTCCTGCTGCTACCCCGCCTCCAGTAATCTGGTCATCGACCTCTTCCCTCACACTGGACTTCTCTCCAGCGTCACTCGCCTTCTGGTAATTTACGCACATAATATAACATTGTTAGGTCTTAAAATGTTCAAGGGCTGTCGTGTTATATCTATTTTTCTTTGTGTCCCTAGCCGGTGGTCCCACAGGTTCTGGCTGGGCAGTAAGAGCCTCATCTGGAGAAGCGCAGTCGCCGCAAAACCGTAAGTAAAGCAGCACACATGTAACTTTAGTTGATGTTGCCACAAAATTGCCTGGTTAACTTTTACCATTACCTCCACAGAAATGAACACTGCCCAGGACCTGTTAGCCTCCCACCGGCGGATGAGGTCTGCAGATGTGTAGCCCAGCTGTGACTGGAGCCACATGTTACCCTGGAGTATGCACGGAAAGGTAAATCCACGATAACCCATTGCACACAACATTTCACATTTTTCCCTGGTACCACCAGAGGGAGCCCTTGAAATGACAGCAGTGAGATAAGGCAGTCTAGCTGCGAGTTAGCTAGTCGTTGGTTTTACCTCAGAACAGAAGAACACCTCAGAGAGTGAGAGGAGAGAGACGTTCCTGTCAGACGAGACGGAAGAAAACGAGCTAGTTACCTCAGACATGCTGAAAGGGAACTCTAGCCAGAAAGAAAGACTTATCTGAAAGCCTGAGGACTTCAGCAAACACTCAGCTTATATAGTGGAGTCCAGTGTAGTGGAAAGGATTGCCACTTGGTCTGGTCAAGGTTGAGTCCACTGAGATTCCAACAGTGAGCTGTTTCAGAAAGTAAGCGTGCCGACGCTTGGAGAGCGGTGAAGAGAAGGAAGCTGACATCTACTGCTGCTTGTGCTTATGATAGTGGTGAGAGTAGGACGACAGGCAAGTGGAAAAGGGAAAGAGAGTGACCGAGGTCAACCAGCATTAATAGCTTACCTCGACTCTGCACCACCGGACACCGGGTCCGCGCTTATCAGCATCTGCACGACTGGTAGGAGACACCGGAGACCCTGCTGGACTACAAGTCACAGAGGGCCCTTCAGTGCTGATACGTAATCGGGGTCAGGAAAAACAAGAGTCTAGCAGGGCCCTGCATATAGAGACTAGTTCTGTCCAAAAGAAGGCTCCACCACAAGATCAGCCGGGCGTAGCAAAGAGAACGGAGTTAAACTTTGTTTCATGGGCGTACCCAGGATCAAAACTAGGGGGGGGCAAGCCATGGTCGTTCAGGTTGTAAAATTTTAGAACGAAAAATGTGAATAAAGCGAAACAAAAATGAACAAATGACCTCCGTACACAACATAATTCCTTATACCAAGACCAATAATATCACATACAGGGAGAAATACCACCATGATCAGTCCTATTATGTAAACAATTCATTGATTTTAGGCTTACCTTTGCAGTCTTCTCTTCTGTTCAGCAGGGGGACTTCAAGCTCATGCGTGTATATCACACACTGACACTGAGCCATTCACACTGCCCTTTCTAAACACAGCAATTGGATTGATCTTTAGGGGAAAAAATGAATATTAGATAGATAGATAAATAGATAGATAGAAATCCAGACAAATTGGAGGCAGCACATAGTTTGTAGTGAAAAAAAAAGCTATTTAATAACGTCAAAAGGCGAAATTTCGGTCCAAACAACAGGAACCTTTCTCAAGCCTTGAGAAAGGTTCCTGTTGTTTGGACCAAAACGTCGCCTTTTGGCCTTATTAAATAGCTTTTTTTTCACTACAAACGGTGTGCTGCCTCCAATTTGTCTTGGTTTCTATAATTGATGTTTGGTATTTGCCTGGGGGGCTCTGCACCCGGACTCTTTCTTTGTGCTGCTCTAATTTTCTTCTTTTTAGATAGATAGATAGATTTAAGCATGGAATGCAAGCAGATTCCACCCTGAAATATGCCCCATCATTGCCCCCTTGTAGTAATATGCCCAATCATTGTCTCCTTCTTGTAGTAATATGCCCCATCATTGTCTCCTTCTTGTAGTAATATGCCCCATCATTGTCTCCTTCTTTTAATAATGTGCCCCAGACCAGCACCTGTATATACATCAGCCCCAGCCCAGCCCCTGTATATACATCACTACCAGGCCAGCCCCTGTATATACATCACCACCAGGCCAGTCTCTGTATACGTCACTAGCCCCAGCCCAGGATGGTCGGACCTGTATATACATCACCAGCCCAGCACCTGTATATACATCAGCCCCAGCACCTGTATATACATCACCACCAGGCCAGCCCCTGTATTTGTCACCGACACCAGCCCAGGACCTGTATATACATCAGCCCCAGCCCCTGTATACGTCACCAGGCCCAGACCAGGACGGTCGGACCTGTATATACATCACCGGCCCAGCACCTGTATATACATCACCACCAGGCCAGCCACTGTATATACATCAGCCCCAGCCCAGCCCCTGTATACATCACCAGGCCCAGCCCAGCCCCTGTATATACATCAGCCCCAGCCCAGCCCCTGTATACGTCACTAGGCCCAGCCCCTGTATACGTCACCAGGCCCAGCCCAGCCCCTGTATATACATCAGCCCCAGCCCAGCCCCTGTATGTCAGATATATACTGTATTACTGAAGATATAGACTGTACGGGCTCCTGTCAGGTATATATTACTGTAGATATAGACTGTATAGGCTCCTGTCAGGTTTACATTATTGTAGATATAGACTGTACGGGCTCCTGTCAGGTATATATTATTGTAGATATAGACTGTACGGGCTCCTGTCAGGTATATATTATTGTAGATATAGACTGTACGTGCTCCTGTCAGGTATATATTACTGTAGGTATAGACTGTATGGGCTCCTGTCAGGTATATATTATTGTAGCTACAGACTGTATGGGCTCCTGTCAGGTATATATTATTGTAGCTACAGACTGTATGGGCTCCTGTCAGGTATATATTACTGTAGATATAGACTGTATGGGCTCCTGTCAGGTATATATTATTGTAGATATGGACTGTATGGGCTCCTGTCAGGTATATATTACTGTAGATATAGACTGTATGGGCTCCTGTCAGGTATCTATTATTGTAGATACAGACTGTATGGGCTCCTGTCAGGTATATATTATTGTATATATAGACTGTACTGGCTCCTGTCTGGTATACATTACTGTAGGTATAGACTGTATGGGCCGCTGTCAGGTATATATTACTGTAGATATAGACTGTATGGGCTCCTGTCAGGTATATATTACTGTAGATATAGACTGTATGGGCTCCTGTCAGGTATATATTATTGTAGCTACAGACTGTACGGGCTCCTGTCAGGTATATATTACTGTAGATATAGACTGTATGGGCTCCTGTCAGGTATATATTATTGTAGATATGGACTGTATGGGCTCCTGTCAGGTATATATTACTGTAGATATAGACTGTAAGGGCTCCTGTCAGGTATCTATTACTGTAGATATAGACTGTATGGGCTCCTGTCAGGTATATATTACTGCAGATACAGACTGTATGGGCTCATGTCAGGTATATATTACTGTAGATATAGACTGTATGGGCTCCTGTCAGGTATATATTATTGTAGATATGGACTGTATGGGCTCCTGTCAGGTATATATTACTGTAGATATAGACTGTAAGGGCTCCTGTCAGGTATCTATTATTGTAGATACAGACTGTATGGGCTCCTGTCAGGTATATATTACTGTAGATATAGACTGTAAGGGCTCCTGTCAGGTATCTATTATTGTAGATACAGACTGTATGGGCTCCTGTCAGGTATATATTATTGTAGATATAGACTGTACGGGCTCCTGTCTGGTATACATTACTGTAGGTATAGACTGTATGGGCCGCTGTCAGGTATATATTACTGTAGATATAGACTGTATGGACCGCTGTCAGGTATATATTACTGTAGATATAGACTGTATGGGCTCCTGTCAGGTATATATTATTGTAGATATAGACTGTATGGGCTCCTGTCAGGTATAGTCTAGATCTAGATAGTTGTCTCCAGACTGACTTATTTAGAAAACAAACAGCGGTCAATGCCCTGGTTCATGCGACATCTTCACACCCTAGGGCACTCATCAATTCCATTCCGTTTGGACAATTTCTACGTCTCCGACGGATTTGTTCTACTGAGAGCAATTTTGAGAGACAATCTGAATTGATGAGTGCCAGATTTCTTGAACGTGGATATAGTCGCAGGTCCATTAAGCGTGCATACAACAGGGCCAGACACACTACTAGGCATGATGCTGTCAAGGTAAATATTCATATACTGTTATTCTTTCATACATATGTATGCTTCGCTTCCATTTGTTTCATCGCCGCCATTTTAAGAAACAATAAGTTTTTCCTTGTCGAGTGAAACCAGATATATCAAATATAACAATGCTTCAGCTAAGATTGCACCAGCATCGACCTACACCCACATCTGTTTCCTCTGAGGAAATGTCAAGACGTCTGGGCCAGACCACATCAAGGAGTGTTACAAGGCTGAACCTTAATATGAAATATCACACCTATTAAGTGCTACATAGATGTAGAACTGAGCCCAAGCAGCTATATTTCCCTGCAGATACAGCCTGCTAGAACAAGACGTAATTAATCAGGGATGGTAGGTGCTAAACATAAACAGTTTGCCCATGATTGCAATTGCAAAGGACAATTAATATGCCCAATGTTTAATGTCATATGTCCATTTCTATATTCTTATATTTTCATATATATATATATACTTGTGTGCTTTGCCTCTATTCTGTGCTCTGAAAAAGTATTTTCCTTACCTCGCATGATTCATATCGAAACTTAGTTCAAAGATAGCACCAGTATCCGCCAACATCTGTTCCTGAGACATTGACCCAGATCAACGCCTACTTCTGACAGACAAAGTTGAATCAAGCCATTGGTGACGACCACAATGACATTTAACAATTGAAGACGACATCAACATCTGTCTGGAGACATGGGCCAATCAGGGCTGGCCGATATTAGATGAATATAGCTTACCCCACGTGGGTCATCCTGTTTGTTATGTCTATATAATCCCGTGTATGCTAATAAAGACAGGACATTGCTGAGATCGGTGCTACTAGTACCATTCCTGAGCGTGCTCTAAGTTTGAACCAGCCTTGTGTCTGACTCATACTTTGATTGGTCGACCCATGCTCTTAATCTAATCTGGAGTGACTGGAGGACGAGTGTTTGACGAGACGACCCCGTCAATTGGCGCCCAACGTGGGGCGTGGCCAGCGGCTCGCTACTTGCCAGACCCGTCTCATAGATTTCCCGGTGGTACCCGCGGTGACTGAATTTGAGGACTGATCACCCTCCGTCGAGCACGGTAAGTTGGGGCATATATTTATATGTCCCACTTGCCTGTGTGTCAGTCACTGTAGGTCCTGTCGTGTTTTCTGTCTGGGTCTGGTGAGTGACCAGTCGAGTGGTGAGACTGGGGGCGACCCCGCGCCACGTCCCGAACCAGCACTGTCAGACCGAGTGACGTCGCGTGCCTGCGCGTACTCGTGTGCACCACTTCCTCCTCCTCCGGTCACTGTACTCTGTTCTAGATAGCTGTCTCCCGTGACTGTAGATGTATAGTGTTGATGTGGGTATAGCTGCCTCACGTGACAATTTGAAAGTGTCCAAATTTCTAGTATCTTGTAGAGAATTATGGTAGGGTGCGCATAATCAAATTCCTCCAAGGGAAAAGGACGAACTGAGTAGGGCTCTTCGTCTGGGAGGTGACAAATAGAGCGGGGACTCTTTGTCTGACAAATAGAGCAGGGACTCTTTGTCTAACCTGGGAAGTCTCATTAGGAGAAGCCCAGGTGTCAGCACATAGAGCGGGGACTCTGTGCTGTGAAGAGTGTCACGGCGAACTGTGCTGTAAAGTCACCATCCACAGTTAGGGAAGAGACAGATAGAGCAGGACTCTTTGTCTTGTCAGTGCATAGAGCGGGGACTCTGTATTGACGGGTGGTGACCTGCAAGTGACGCCGGTGGTCTGAGTCGCGACAGATCATTGCACTCTGTTAACATCATGATGCGCATGTTTAAATCAGAAAAACCCCACAAGTTAGAGGGTGGTGCTTTGGGAGTTGGTGAGATTGTTTCAGTCACGGGATGGCAAGAAGGCTGTTAAAATGTGAGGAGTTTATACAAAATATGGGCCTAAAACCCCGTACAGGGGGGCTTCACCTTCAGGTGGAAAGATTTTAAGCCCAAAAAAAGGAAGTTAAAATAACAGGGCTCCGCACCCAAGCCCAAGCCATCTAAGTACAAAGATTAAAGTTAGGCTGGAGAGAGGAAACGGGCAGGAGGGTTTAGAAAACGACCTTTTTTTTTTTTAAAAAAAAAATGTTCAAATGTACCTGTTGATGTAAAAAAAGGCCGCACCCCAAATCCCCCCACTGTACCCAGTGCGCCCCGCCACCGCCCAAAAATGATCGACCCAAAACACCGGAAGGGTGGTTGTCGTTTTTGGGGGGAAAAAGAACCCGCCCTGGGCGGAGTCCTGTCGTTTTGTGGGCTCCCCGCCCCTGGCCCCCACGGGAATGCCCCTCCCACTACACCCAGAAGCCACTTGGGACACCCCCTCCCTACAGCCATTTTGGCACACCCTTTAAAAATCCCTCCCTTTCCCCCCAGGGGGACTGCGCACCTGGCAGCCACTTGGGGGCACCCGGAAAAAGCCAACACCCCACTTCCCCGGGAGCCATCTTGGACACCCCAAAACCCATCAGGCCTATTCCCCCCGACCCTTTCCGGCACCACCCAACCACCCGGACACCGGGAAAAAATTCAGTCCCCGCGCTGAGGCCCCTGTCCCAGGGGTTTGGGCCTTTCCCCCTCCTCTTTTCCTCCGGAAGCTACGCACTACCCTTCCCATGGGGCCCCCCCAAAAGGAAATTTGGGGACAGAGCGTCAGAAATTAAGAAAAAGTGTAAAATTTTTTATTTCCGTCTAAAAATTGACAAAAAACCCACCTACAGTGCTGCTTCTCCCCAGAATCACAGGGGACACGGGGCACACTTCCGCCTGGTGGCCTTGTGTACGGAAAAATTTGGGAAGAGACTGTCCCCCCAGGGCCCCGATCGAGGGGCCTCACTGTGGTCTTGCTATCCTACGCCCTGAAGCTTGAGGGCAAGAACCCTGGATTCACCCCCCACTGAAAAAGGATAAACATTTTTTATCAGAGTTTTCTGATATACAATCCTTTGGCG
This sequence comes from Oophaga sylvatica, assembly GCA_033576555.1. NCBI lineage: Eukaryota > Metazoa > Chordata > Amphibia > Anura > Dendrobatidae > Oophaga > Oophaga sylvatica. Next base: position 51,255 of record JARQOD010004843.1, read on the forward strand.
CAACCAACCCAGTATGCCAGCTCCCACCTTCGGGGTTAACTTCGGGTTAAACAACAAACCCCCGGGTTTTCTTTTTTCAACTGTGATAGAAATGATTTTAAGGGGGACAAATATTATGCAGGGAAAGAGAGGAGAAGGATACATGCGTAGGTACTCCCCCCAAACAACAGGGAGGGGGGGACGTGTGCCAGAGGTGGACAGAATTGTCCGCGGTGAGGAGACCAGGGCATTCAGAAGTTTTAGAAACTGGAGCAAGGGGTTTTTAGTTAAAACCCAGCCCCCACCTTCGGCATCTCGCGGCTAGGTTCCTTAACAGTAGCCTTTACAGAAAATTCCAAATTTTTCCCTTTCCCCCTCAACTCCAGATTTTAACCCTCGGGATTGGGTGGTGCAATAAAAGTGAAATTTTAAATATAATAATAAAACAATTTTTTTCCAGTATTCAGATCTGCTTGGTTTAAGTTTTTTGATTTTGCCCAAGTTAATTTAAAAATAAGTGATGCTTTCTTTTTGTTCCCCTACAGGGAAAAATGCGCACTGCAACATATTACCAATTTTTTCTAACCCAAACGTTGTAAAGGTTTAAAGGTTAAAATGCAATTTTTTTAAATCTTTATATCTTTTTTTGGGGCATTTTGTTTACACCGGGGCCCACCTCGACCACCACGCAAAGAACTTACAAATTTTCCTATTCCTTTTAATTTGGGT
>JARQOD010004844.1:0-51961 GCA_033576555.1 Oophaga sylvatica
TATGGGTATATATGTTTTGGCACTGACCAAATATACTATATATATCTTTGGATCTTCTGCAGCTTTGTTGCACTGAAGCTTTTCATTTTTAAATTTTTTGAGCTATAATAAATCTTCCATTGATGAAAATTTATTGTCATTGCTATATCATTATGGACAACTAATATTGTGCAACTTTAACTTACTTGGTGGCCTAGAATTTGTCATGGTTTACTGGGTTCTTGGATCAGGTAGTCGCGGGGTTAACTTGGTTGGCCTCTTTCTGGGTCCTGGGAGGCTTTTTATAGCCTCACTGTGAGACCAGTCTTTGTCGTTTATACTCTGACCTTTGGCTGAGTGTGTCTGACCCTGTGCTTGTGCCAGTGCGTTGTGCCTGTGCTTCGTTTTGTCTGTCTGGTTCTGATTTGGCTGTGTCCCTGTTACGAGTTTTGCCTGTCCCTTTTGTACTGCGTTGCTCCCTCTGTGTATGATCCCTTGGCTGTGTTCTGGTTATTCTCTGCCTGCTCCTTTTGTACTGCGTTGCTCCCTCTGTGTATGACCTGGCTATCCTGACTATCCATTCTGTCTATGCCCCTTGGTAACTTTATTTCGTAGTTACCCTTCTAGGAGTTTTCCTTTACCTCATAGCTCTCTGGAGCTTAGGCCACGCCCCTAGGCAGTCAGGTGATTGCAGGTCCTCCTGTCTGAAGCATTCTCTATCTGCTTCTGCTGCCTCTGAGAGACGTGTGGCTGGCTCCGCCCCTTGGCAGTCACATGCTGCGGAAGGTCCTGTTCCTCAGAAACACACGTCTTCCCTGCTGCGGCTCTGCTATACAGGTATCTTTGGGCACAGTTTGTTCACTCAGGACACACGCACTGGCTCAGTGAGCAAGTGCAGTGCGGTGTGCCTGACATTATAAACGACCGTTAAATTTTTTTCTGAGGGGGAGATTTAGGAGTGTTATCCTCATGGATCCCATGCAGGTGTTAGCAGGTCAGGTGAAACATCTGACGCAAAGGTTCCAGGAGTTGAATGTGGAGCAGCGCATGATGGCTCAGACCCAGCAGCAGCTGGTAGATACCGTGCAGGGGGCTGTCGCTGCGGGGTCTCTGGGTACAGGTGGCAAGGATGTGTCGTTAGTATCTCCTGAATCTCCAGTTAAACTGCCCGACTACTTCTCAGGGGATAAAAATGAGTTCAGAGCCTTCAGGGAGGGGTTGTAAACTTTTTTCTCCCTGAGGCCTCGCTCTTCTGGGGATGAGTTCCAGAGGGTGGGGGTCATTATGTCCCTACTTCGGGGGCCCACAAGCCTGGGCTTTTTCTCTCTCTCCTTCTGCTCCTGAGAGGATGACTGTTGATATGTTTTTTCATGCCCTGGGCCGCATCTATGATGAGCCTTACAGGATCCGTATGGCTGAGGACATGGTAATGAGTGTTCGTCAGGGTAAACATTCAGCCGAGTGGTTCTGTTCGGAGTTCCGACGTTGGGCAGCGGAGGTCTCCTGGAATGATGCCGCCCTTCGAGGGCTATTCCGCAGAGGCCTGTCTGAACATCTCCCGGACGCCCTGGCCCTTCATCCTCCACCTGATACTTTGGAGGACGCCATAACCCAGGCCGTACGAATGGACCGCAGGCTACGCGCCAGGGGTATCATGCAGTGTGAAACCTCACTGTTTGCTGGCAGCAAAGAGACTGGAGCCACTACTGAGGTCAAGGACATTGGCACCACCTTGCTAAAAGAGAAGGAGAGAAGACATCGCCGGGAGAAACAACTCTGTTTCTATTGTGGAGAATCTGGACATTGGAGAAAAGATTGCCCCACCTGTCCGTCATCTAAGACGGCGGAAAACTACTAGGTCTGGGTAGCGGTTGAGGAGGCTGCCCAGACCTTCAGGTACTATTTTCCTCATGTTCTAAAGTCGTGTTAAAGGTGGAACTGTTGGTAGACAACTATCGTTTTTTCTCGACAGCATTGGTGGACAGTGGTTCATCTCTCAATCTGATCAGTTCCTGTGTCGTCTCCCAACATAAGATAGGGACAGTCAGGCTGGAAACACCCCTTAAAATTGTTGCTTTCGACTCTTCCCCTCTTACCCGAACAGGGATTCTTTATGCTTCCAAAAGGTTTTCTTTGCAGGTCGGTTCTTCCCACAAGGAAGACATGGAATGTTTTGTCATGGACAAATTGCCCACAGGGCTAGTGCTGGGTATGCCATGGCTTCAACGCCACAACCCGGTGATTGACTGGGAATCAGGCGAGATTATTAAATGGGGATCCCAATGTGTCGACTGTTGCCATAAACCTGTTTATTGTCTGAAACTTGCAAAACCTGTCTCAGTGTCTTCTGTTGGTCTGGAGGGTATTCCGGAGTACCTGAAAGACTTTGAGGACGTGTTCTCTGAAAGTGAGGCTGAGGCTCTGCCCCCGCATAGATCATTTGACTGTGCTATTGATCTTGTCCCGAGAGCCAAATTGCCCAAGGCCCGTCTGTTTAATTTGTCAGGCCCGGAGCGCCTGGCTATGAAGCAATACATCGCTGAAAGTCTTCGCAAAGGGCATATAAGGCCCTCAGTGTCCCCAGTAGCTGCGGGGTTCTTCTTTGTTAAAAAGAAGGATGGCGGTCTACGTCCCTGCCTCGACTTTCGAGAACTTAATAAAATCACAGTCAGGAATACATACCCCCTGCCTCTGATTCCTGATCTCTGTAACCAGCTCTCTGGGGCCAAGTGGTTTTCAAAATTGGACCTCAGGGGGGCTTATAATTTGATAAGAGTACGGGAAGGGGATGAGTGGAAAACTGCTTTTCTTACTACTGAGGGGTTATTTGAGAATCTCGTCATGCCTTTCGGTCTCACCAATGCTCCAGCTGTGTTTCAAAATTTCATTAATGTAGTTTTTTCGGACCTCATTGGCCGTTTGTTGTGATCTACTTGGATGATATATTGATATATTCCTCTGACAGACATTCTCATTTATCACATGTTAAAACTGTGTTTCAAAGACTCAGGGAAAATCAATTATTTGTTAAGCTGGAGAAATGTTCTTTCTTTGTTCAGGAGTTATCATTTTTGGGTCTCATAATCTCTCCACAGGGGTTTCGTATGGATCCCAAGAAGGTGCAAGCCATTATGGAGTGGGTCCAGCCTCGGGACCTTAGAGGACTCCAGCGCTTCTTGGGATTCGCTAATTACTATCGCAGGTTTATCAAGGGTTTTTCTCAGATTGTGAAATCCCTCACGGATCTCACACTTAAAGGGGCAGATGTTAGGAACTGGTCCCCGTCGGCCAAACGATCTTTTTTAACTTTGAAAAATTGTTTCACATCCGCTCCTGTTCTGGTTCAACCTTACTCATCCAAGCCGTTTGTGGTTGAAGTTGATGCTTCGGAGGTTGGGGTGAGGGCAGTGTTGTCACAGGCACCTACTTCTCTGACTAACCTCAAACCTTGTGCCTATTTCTCGAAAAAAAATTCTCAGGCTGAGAGAAATTATGACATTGGTAATAGAGAACTCTTAGCAATCAAGTTGGCGTTCGAGGAATGGAGGCATTTTTTGGAGGGGGCAGCTCACCCCATCACAGTCATCACCGACCACAAAAACCTAGAGTATATCAAATCTGCTAAAAGACTGACTCCTAGGCAGGCCCGTTGGTCACTTTTTTTTTTCAGATTTCAATTTACTATAACTTTTCGCCCAGGGTCTAAAAACGTGAAAGCTGATGCTTTATCACGTAGTTTTGAGCCGCTTTCCGCCCCTGACCCGCTGTCCTCCATTCTTCAACCCAATGTCGTTATAGCTGAAGTGTCATCGGAATTGGAGCGGGAGATTGTGGGGACTCAATCTTTAGCTCCAAGGTCCAAACCCGAAAACAAATTGTTTGTTCCTCAGCAGTTACGCACCAGGCTCCTGCGGGAGTTCCATGATTCAAAACTGAGTGCTCACCCAGGCATTTCTGCCACACGAGAGGCAGTGGCTAGAGTTTTTTGGTGGCCTTTGATGGCTTCAGATATTAAGAAGTATGTCGCTGCGTGTGGGGTATGCGCTCGTTCGAAGAGCTCTCATTGCCGGCCGGCCGGGGAATTGGTGCCTTTGCCAATTCCAGGAAGGCAATGGACCCACTTGTCAATGGACTTCATTACCAACCTTCCTTCTTCTCGGGGTGACACGGTTATCTGGGTAGTTGTGGACAGGTTTTTTAAGTTAGCGCATTTTGTACCTATGGCAAGTCTACCTTCTGCAGAGACTCTCGCTAAGCATTTCCTCGCACAGATTGTACGGTTACATGGAGTACCTATGAATATTGTATCTGACAGAGGGGCACAATTTGTGGCCAAGTTTTGGCGGGCTTTTTGCAAAAGGTTGGTATATCTTTGTCCTTTTCCTCAGCCTACCACCCAGAGAGTAACGGGCAGACAGAGCGCACCAACCAGTCGCATGAACAAATTCTTCGATGTTTGATTTCTAATCTGCAAAGTGACTGGTGTGATGCCCTACCATTAGCGGAGTTCGCCTTCAACAACCGTACCAATCAATCTACCGATAGGTCACCGTTTTTATTAATTATGGTTTGAACCCTCATTTTGGTGAATTCTCACGTTTAGATTCGGGCTGTCCAGGAGCTGAGGACTGTGTTAACCGAATCAGGGATCTGTGGTCAAAAGTTCGGTTAAATATGTTCAGGGCTCAGAAGACTTATAAGCGTTTTGCAGATAAAAAAAGGAACTCTGCTCTGGTGTTGCAGTGTGGGGACAAGGTGTGGCTCTCCACGCGAAACATAAGTCTTCGTCTGCCCTCCGCCAAACTGGGGCCCAAGTTCATAGGTCCCTATGAGATCATTGAGGTAATTAACCCTGTGGTGTATCGTCTTCGCCTCCCCCCCGCTTTGAAACTCCATAACATATTCCATAGATCCTTGCTAAAACCCTTGGGATCGGTAGTAGAAGAACCAGCTGCTGTTCCCTCCCCAGTCTTGGTTGATGGGCACATGGAATTTGAGGTACAACATATTGTAAACTCCCGGCGGTCTCGGGGGTCCTTACAGTACCTGGTGCATTGGAGGGGGTACGGTCCAGAGGACCGGTCTTGGGTGCCGGCCAGATCGGTACACGCTGACCGTCTGGTTCGGGCATTCCATGCTCGGAATCCTGGGAAACCAGGGGGTCCAGAGGCCCCCCATTAAGAAGGGGGTACTGTCATGGTTTACTGGGTTCTTGGATCAGGTAGTCGCGGGGTTAACTTGGTTGGCCTCTTTCTAGGTCCTGGGAGGATTTTTATAGCCTCACTGTGAGACCAGTCTTTGTCGTTTATACTCTGACCTTTGGCTGAGTGTGTCTGACCCTGTGCTTGTGCCAGTGCGTTGTGCCTGTGCTACGTTTTGTCTGTCTGGTTCTGATTTGACTGTGTCCCTGTTACGAGTTTTGCCTGTCCCTTTTGTACTGCGTTGCTCCCTCTGTGTATGATCCCTTGGCTGTGTTCTGGTTATTCTCTGCCTGCTCCTTTTGTACTGCGTTGCTCCCTCTGTGTATGACCTGGCTATCCTGACTATCCATTCTGTCTATGCCCCTTGGTAACTTTATTTCGTAGTTACCCTTCTAGGAGTTTTCCTTTACCTCATAGCTCTCTGGAGCTTAGGCCAGCCCCTAGGCAGTCAGGTGATTGCAGGTCCTCCGGTCTGAAGCATTCTCTATCTGCTTCTGCTGCCTCTGAGAGACGTGTGGCTGGCTCGCCCCTTGGCAGTCACATGCTGCGGAAGGTCTTGTTCCTCAGAAACACATGTCTTCCCTGCTGCGGCTCTGCTATACAGGTATCTTTGGGCACAGTTTGTTCACTCAGGACACACGCACTGGCTCAGTGAGCAAGTGCAGTGCGGTGTGCTTGACAGAATTTCCCTATCCCCCATTTACCTGCTTGGTCTGTGGTTACTCTGTATAACTATATGTCATTGTGTTTATTTATTTATTTTTTAAAATTATTGTCTTACTTAAACTCTGGACCCCTTGCTCTTTTCTTTTGCACCTAGGGGTTATATTTGTGGCATAAAGTGCATAGTGCCAGAAAGCAGTCCAACAAATTCACTAAATAAATAAAGGCAATCACTGCCAGATCTATAAAGTTATTTGAAGTTGAAGCCTGGGTCATACCCACTAATATTCAGTCTGAAATAGAGGTTCACGGAATATACAGGGACATCAAAAGGACCCTTACTAAACGAAACCTAAAGCAGATGAAACAAAATAAATTAAATACAGAACAAAAATCAATAAAATACAACCCTAACCCACCCCTACCCAAGGGAACCCAATAAATAATCATAAAAACGAACTGAACCCGAAATTTTCATTTAACCCGTAAGGTGCAATAGTGCGAAGTCGGTATATCCACCGACTCTCGATCTGTGAAAGACTTTTAAAGAGATCACCTCCCCCATCACACCTTGGTTTCCCAAGATTTTGTACCACCTTCCCCAGATGACACAGACAGGGGTTGGACAAAATAATGTAAACACCTGCAAACATCAACCTAACTTAGTTAAATATGGTGTCTGTCCACCTTTTGCGGCGATTACAGCCTCAATTCTCCAAGGTATGGATTCATACAAGGTGTGATTTGTTTCCAAAGGAATTTTAGCCCATTCTTCAGTTAAAACACCCTCCAGTTCTTTGAGCGACGATGGCGGCGGAAATCGACGTCTGACTTGAATCTCTAAAATCGACCATAAATGCTCAATATTTAATGTTGAGGTCTGGGGATTGTGGGGGCCAGATGACATGCTCAACTTCATTAGAATGTTCCTCGTGGCATGATTTAACGATTGTAGGTGTATGAATTGGTGCATTATCATCCTGAAAGATGGCATTCCCCTCCAGGAACAGTGCTTGAACCATAGCATGAACTTGGATCGCCCGCCAGGGTAGTGGGATACTCTGTACCGGCCTGGTGTGTTAAAGGGGATGTGTCACAGCGCCAGTGACCCGGTCCGTGGCCCTGGGGGTCCAATAAAAGGGGAATATGTACAGGGGATGCTAGATTTTGTAGTAAGGTATTTGTGACGCCACCTGTGGTTTCTGGTCAGAGGTGACAAGCGCTGCAGTGCAGATCCTCTGGGACAGATGGTGTGATGCAGCAGAGTTGGAACAGCTTCATACAAGTGAAGCTTGTCCCAGGGCAGAGAGATGGTATAGAAAGTAATGGTGCTGAAATATGGAGCAGAGTGGAGTGTGTTTTGCAGGAAGGACTTGAGGAGACACAGTCAGATGCAGTTGCCAAAGCTTTACTCACAGTTTTTGCAGGCAAAGTGTCCAGGGCACTGAGTACAGATGCTGCTGGAGTTGGTCGGCCTGAAAGCAATTTGGAATCCCCTTACTTGAGGTGGGATGTGAGGTCTCCTTTCTAGCGCTATTATCTGAGGTACTGCCTGCTAAAAGCTCCGTCCAAGTTTCTCTCTCTGTTTCTTGTCTAGGTAGAACTTCACTCTCAGAGCAGGCAGGTGTAACCTGCTTCAGGAATCACTCACTTATGGAGTCTCCAGATCACATGTGCTGCTGCTGTGTAGTAGAGTATTAGTTGGGGCAGAGAATCTGTTGTCTACTGTCCTCCGGATTCTGCAGCTGGGACTTTAGTTTACCCACTTAGCCTCGGACTCCGGGGGTTCGGTTTCTGGCGCTTCGACCTGGGGGTGAGCTCTCTATAGCCCCTCTTTTCACCAGCTTGTCTGCACACGTCTCTCCTCTCTTGTCCCTCCAGCCACACTCAGAAACTCCTCACACAGCCAGAATGTTCTGGGAGGAGCTCTCCTGAAATCAGGTGTTGGATCTCCCCCTTCTGGTCCGGAGTAGGAAAGGTGTTGTATGCTGTGTTACCTGTTAAAGGGATCCTTCCTTGCTTTCAGGCATGACATCACTCCCCCTGGAGGGAGTCAAGGTCACTGTGGCAACAAAACTCCTGGGGTGCCCACTCGCCATCAGACGCACCGGCGTACTATGAGGGGCCCTGTGCCAGTGCCGTCGCCCACTAGTCTGCTCCCCCTGCTTGCTAAGGGCCACAGCACTTGCAATACTTACCTCTCCATGCTCCACCACTGTGACGTCTTCCGCGTTTCCTAACAGTAACATTCAGGTTACAAAGCGCAATGACGTCAAGTCTGTACTCCCTCTGCCTAAACAGTCCAAGTGCAGAGAGATATAAGATGGCGATGCTGAGGATTCCAGAGTAGAGCAGGACACACAGAGAAAGGTATTTAATTTTTAAAAATGTTTGGAGGAATATATGGGGAGCATTTTACACTGGATCAATAATGTGGACCATCATATATGGAGCTTTCTTTTGGCCCATAACACACTAGAGCATCATCCATGGGGCCCATCATGTATTGGAGCATTATAAATGGGGCAGATCAGACACTGGAGCAGCATTTCCTTGGCCCATTACACACTGGAACATGAATAATGGGGCCCATTATATATGGAGCTTTCTTTTGGCCCATAAGACACTGGAGCATCATCCATGGGGCCCATCATATACTGGAGTATTGTGAATGAGGGACATCAGACACTGGAGCAGCATTTACGTGGCCCATTACACACTGGAACATTAAGAATGGGGCCCATTATGTATGGAGCTTTGTTTTGGCCCATAAGACACTGGAGCATCATCCATGGGGCCCATCATATACTGGAGTATTGTAAATGGGGACATCAGACACTGGAGCAGCATTTCCGGGGCCCATTATACACTGGTACATTAATAATGGGGCCCATTATATATGGAGCTTTGTTTTAGCCCATAAGACACTGGATCAGCATCCATGGGGTCCATCATATACTGGAGTATTGTAAATGGGGCAGATCAGACACGAGCAGCATTTACGTTGCCCATTACACACTGGAACATTATGAATGGGGCCCATTATATATGGAGCTTTGTTTTGGCCCATAAGACACTGGAGCATCATCCATGGGGCCCATCATGTATTGAAGCTTTATAAATGGGGCAGATCAGACACTCGAGCAGCATTTCCTTGGCCCATTACACACTGGAACATTAAGAATGGGGCCCATTATATATGGAGCTTTCTTTTGGCCCATAAGACACTGGAGCATCATCCATGGGGCCCATCATATACTGGAGTATTGTAAATGGGGCAGATCAGACACTCGAGCAGCATTTCCTTGGCCCATTACACACTGGAACATTAAGAATGGGGCCCATTATATATGGAGCTTTCTTTTGGCCCATAAGACACTGGAGCATCATCCATGGGGCCCATCATGTATTGGAGAATTCTAAATGGGGCAGATCAGACACTGGAGCAGCATTTACATGGCCCATTACACACTGGAACCTGAATAATGGGGCCCACGATATATGGAGTATTCTTTTGGCCCATATGACACTGGAGCATCATCCATGGGGCCCATCATATACTGGAGAATCATATGTGGTTCATTATTTATGGGGCATCATATAGGGTATGGAGCATCATATGGGGCCTTTTCTGTATGGAGCAATATATGGGGCCCATCATATACTGTATGGAGCTTTATATGCAACTCATTATACTGTATGGAGCAATATGTGGGGCTCATTATACTCTATGGGGACCGTCCTATACCATATGGCACATTATGTGGGGACCATCATATGCTGTAGCATTATGTGGAGCTCATCATATACTGTGTGGAACATTATATGGGACCAATTATTCGGTATGGAGCAATATATGGGGCTCATTATTCTGTACGTCGCACTATTTGGTGCCCATAATACTGTATGAAGGAATATAGTGTCCGTTTTTTGACCTATTGAAGATTTTAACATAGATATCAGTCATGTAATGTAAGAAGTGAAGTATTTGTCATTGTACTATACTTATATTTCTGTGCCGTATCGGAGCATCATGGATTGTGGTATGTGTTAAAGGGGCACACTGACACTCTTTGGCCCGGGGCCCACGAAAACCGGGAGCCATCCCTACCCCCCCACAAGTTGAGCCAAATAACCACTATTTTTCAAGGCGTGACCTTTATTATAAAGTAAAGTAGGGTTGCCAAGATTAAGTAATAATGATTGATGTTGTTGGCATTGAAATGTGCACTGTAGGTGTTTACTGTCCTCCACTCCCTATCGACTTTGCTTCCCCATTGACTTGCATTGGGTTTCGTGTTTCGGTCGAAACCCCGACTTTTCACGATAGTCGGCCGATTTCGCTGGAACCGACTTTTGCGAAAGTCGGGTTTCATGAAACCCGACCTGACCCGAAAAAAGAGAAAGTCGGTCATCTTTACTCTTAACAGTATGGGCGTCTTGAGAACACCGATTCTGTTAACAACATAGCAGACAAGGCAGCCCACCATCAGGCGGGAACTTCTGGCATTTGCCAGAAATGCCAGATGGCCAGTCCGGCCCTGCTTGAAATAGATAACTCTGTTTAAAATGACTCTATATAATATATGAGTTTCACTTTTTGTATTGAAGAACTGAAATAAATTAACTTTTTGATGATATTCTAATTTTGTGAGAAGCACCTGTACTATTTCTGCTCTGTTGAAATTGATGCCACTTTGGTGGTGTCTGCCACTAATTGTTGGAAATGTGAACACTCTTGATTGCGTCTCCATCTACTGGTTTGGCTGTAATGGAAGAGATGTCGCTCCTCATTAAATTATTTCTACTCTTGTGAAATTGATGCCACTTCGGTGGTGTCATGCCTGAATGTTTTTGAAATTTTAAGATTCCTGATTAGGTCTCCATCTGCTGGGTTGGCTGTAGTGGAAGATGTGTCGGTCCTTATTATACTATTTCTGCTTTGTGGAAATTTATGCCACTCTGGTGGTGTCTGCCTCTAATTTTTTGAAATGTTTATGCACAGTGACTCACTGGCTAGCACTGTAGTCTTGCAGTGATGGGGTCCTGGGTTCAAATCCCACCAAGGACAACATCTGCAAGGAGTTTGTATGTTCTCCCCTTGTTTGCGTGGGTTTTCTCCGGGTTCTCCTGTTTCCTCTCACATTCCAAAGACATACTGATAGGGATTTTAGATTGTGAGCCCCATTGGGGACAGTGCCAATAATGTCTGTAAAGCGCTGTGGAATTAATGGCACTATATAAATGAGTAAAATAAATAAATAAATAATAAATACGACTGGTTGGGTCTCCTTTATATGTGTTGCCTGTAGCAGTAGGCCTCCGAGACCGGCAGGCCTCCACCATCCTTGAGTTAACTACCCGTGTTACTATCCTTATATTTTTCTGACAATAGAAGTCTATGTAACTGATATTTGTGCCTCCATATATTGCTCCATACAGTATAATGAGCCTAATTTAATGCTCCATACTGTATAATGAGCCCCACATACTGCTCCATACAGAATGTGCTCCAAATAATGCTCCATACAATATATGATGGACCCCATATATTCCATACAGAATGGGCCCCATGTAATGTTTCAAAAGGTATATGATGGGCCCCATATAATGCTCCAGTATATGATGGTTCCCATATATTATTCCATATATAATTGGCCACCATATAATGCTCTATACAGTAAATGATGGGCCCCATACAGTATAATGAGCCACATATATTGCTGAATACAAAATAATGAGCCCCAATATAATGCTCCATACAGTATAATGAGCCCAATATAATGCTCCATACAGCATAATCAGCCCCACATATTGCTGCATACATAATCAGCCCCATATAATGCTCCATACAGTTTATGATGGGCCTCATATAATGCTCCATACAGAATGGGCCCCATATAATACTCCATACAAAATAGGCCCCATATACTGCTCCATACAGTTTATTGATGGGTCCCATATATTGCTCCACATAGAATGGGCCCCATATAAAGCTCCATACAGAATAGGTCCCATATAGAGCGCCATACAGTTTATTATGGGCTCCATATAATGCTCCAGTATATAATGGGCCCCATAAGATGTTCCATATATAATGTGCACAGTTAGATGCTCCAGTATACGATGGGCCCCATATGATGCTCAATATGTAATGAGCCCCATAAGGTGCTCCATATATGATGGTCCCCATATGATGAACCCCATATATTGCTCCAATTATAAATGAAAAATAAATAAATGAAATAATCACCGTGTTATGGTTCTCTGCACTGAAAATTCAAATTAAGTATTGCAAGTGCCGGGGCCCTGAGCAAGCGGAGGGTGCGCACTTTAGAGCGTCGGCACTAGCACAGGCAGCGAGCCCCCATAGCGCGTTGGTGTCCTCTGCTCAGGGCCCCAGAACTTGTCCAGGTGGGCCAGGTGCTGTCGCTGGCCCTGACTGAGGTTAAAGCGTCTCAGTTCTTGTAAAACCAGTGAACATGCTTTCCTCCAGATTGGTTGCCACTCTTAGGGTCTGTGCACACAAGGTCATTTTCTGGTGGATTTTGCATGGATCCCTCATGAAAAGCACTCAATGAAAAATAAAATGATTGAACATATGTGATGTAAAAACAGCTTGCAGTGCATACTGTATGTTTCAGTCTTTTTCAACTGTGTTTTTTTTTGCTTCCGGCTTCGAAATCTATGAACAAGTAACTTGTTCATTCTGCTGGTTGCTTCTGTTTAGAAGACGTTCCCTACTGTATATAGTTAAAAAAAAAAACACCAACTGCAAAAATTACAAAAAAATGATGCCTGAAGAAAACCACCGCTTAAGTTTTCCTACAGTGTTTACCTAGAATAAACTCAGTGGGGATGCTGGCGTCTATAAAGTGCTATGTGCACATACCCTTAGGAATAACAGAATCTGTGTTGCTCTCCTCCTCTATTGGCCAGAGATTAAAAGATTAATTGGAAATATAGAACCAATCTTCTCATGTTCAGACATTTATGACATGTATCGTACTGGTATGCATTTAATATCACCATTATAATTAGATTCAAAATTACATAAATCAATTTTACATTTTTATTTATATTTTTAAATTAAGCATTGAAGGAAAGAATGAAAAGATGTTCCTGAAGAAGCCTTCAATTTTTGAAGATGTTTCTTGTGGGTCAGAAGGCCACAGGTAGATGTACAAGTCCTTCCACACAGGTACAGCACTGATGGTGGACGTGCTGCACTTTCTTCATAGTTCTAGATATTGGGGTTCACTGTCTATGGTGCTCTGGCGACAGCAGGCAAAAATGCAGCTTTCTGTGACAGCGCGAGCAGCCCCGGAGAATCCACGCCAGCAGGATGATATCATCCAGCGAAAGATGGAACCTATGAGAAAAGATGTAAAACTCATGTAAGTAATGGGACTCCATAATAGAGGATACTACTGTAGTGGCACTGTAGTCAGACGGTAGAGGAATCTTCTCCATACACAGGTACGGGATCATTGTCAGTCATCGTACATGTGACAATCCCACAACTGACAGATAAAATCTGCTCCACATGAATTCTTCTCACTGACATCATACCACATGGAGCTTATTGTTACACTTACCTTGTCTCCTTTCCCCCTCTTCTACTTTCTCTGTTTTTTGTTGTTCTCTCACTTTTTCTTCCTTGTTCATCACCCTGGTATTTTTGGCATATAGCTAAACAAACAGAGAAATATAAAATACATGTATATTTAAACTTTTTTCTAATTATAGGTTTTATACATTTTATTGTCCACATACTTACTTTAGAAAACTTTTGAGAAGATGATACAAAATTTTGGACTTCTGGACAGTCATTGTCCTTACTTGTGTCCCCATCATCTGAGTCCATATGTTGGTGTTTCTTAAAGCGAGCTGCAAAGGAGAAAAGTTATAAAAGATTATTAGTATAATACCATGGTCAGACAGTCACCACGCTATCACTAATTATAATGGGAAATAATTGAAACATGGAAGACAAGACACACTGCAGTTTCAGGCAGATGACGTCTCATTTTACTTACTATTCAAGTAGCTGGTGTCCTCATCTGATTCTAGATAAAGACAGTACAGGGGCTTCTGACTTGGAAGATCGTGAAAACTTAAGCAAGATAGAAATGGGTGATTTTTTATCTCATTTGCTCCTCCTGGAAAAGGAACACAAGAAAGAAAGTGATAGTCATTGTCAAAGACACTGGTCCATATCTGTATAGTTTATATTAATCTAAACTGAAGATGTAATGTAGCCAAAATGAAGGAAACGTACTGAAAGTAGGAAGAGAACCTCAGTGCTGATCCTTACAGACGCAACCCTTTGTCTGGTCACAGAGGTATAATAAGTCATTAATAATAATATTACAATATTACCTGTTCCAAGTCTATGTGCTGGATTTTTTTTGAGCAGTCCAGTGATCATGTCCCGAGCATCACCTGGAGCAACGTATTTATCATATGTCCAAATTAATTCATCTGTTATATAAAAAGCAAATATTACAGGAGAGAAAACCTTTTCATTTATTTTCATATAAACCATTTTCCTCAACAAAGCTAGGAACTAAATCTCAAAACCAATTAAACCAAATAACTGTGACATCACACAGCATTCAGATTATTTTACTTACCCCCAATGACACTGAGTAAAATCGCCCTTTGGGAAATTCCATGAAATGGTACAAATCCATGAAGAAATTTATATAGGATGATCCCTACTGACCACCAGTCAACAGGCCTGCCATATCGTTTCCTTAAGATGACTTCTGGAGCCATGTAATGAGGGGTGCCAACAATCTGGAAAGCAGCAGAAAAATTAGATGATGATCAATAAATATAAATGTAACAAATAACAGAAGTATAAACATTTTCTAGATGAGAAAGTATCAGAGAAGGAGAAAGAGATGAGATTTGTGAAGTAGAAGGTCCTGTAAGTAAAGCTGACCTCATCATCAAGGAACTCGCTGGTGATGTCCTCAATTGGAGCTTTGTAGATATCTGATGTCGGTTTCATGAGACCGAGTGTTGAAAGTCCAAAATCAGTGACTTTAATATGTCCTGTTGATGTTATCAGGAGGCTGTGAAGGAAAAGATGAAGTCAGCCCCAAGTAATATCCCCTAAACTGTAAAAGAAACTTTAACCTTCTTCCCCATTATTATACTATAAGGGTCACTTACTCTCGGGCTTCAGGTCTCGGTGCACCACACCATAGCTATGCAGGTATTCCACAGCAAAAATCGTTTCCGCAATGTATGTACGGGCCAGGTTGACAGGAAAAGGACCTTTGTCCTTTAAAAGTTTGTCACAGTCTCCTCCTACAGGGGAAAGCAAATATGAAAGGTGAGGGTTTGTTACAATGTAAATGACACATTATTAAGGTGAAAAAGAAATAGGTGAAGACATTGGGGCAGGATCTCATACATAGAGATATACTGTAAACGATATCTATAAGTTTGTATGTAACCCCTTCTCATGTACAGCACCATGGAATTAATGGCGCTATATAAATAATAATAATAATAATAGAGTGTATACTATGAAATGGTGCTCAGGGTGGTAGCCATAAGCGAGTGTCGTGAGTCTGACACCTCAGCACATTACAGAAAACAGGGGCCTGTTTCCAGTGTGTGTGTGTTGCTGTTGAGGCAGTGGACACTTCTTGGCTCCTCTGGTCCGCCACACTTAGCGTGGCTGTGGTTCCCAGAGACCCCACAAATGAGAGACCACAACGGTGTATAAAAACAAGTTTAACTTTACTGTTCATTTCATTGATCAAAAAAAGCACGGCAGGAGACGCAGACAACTTCCTGGGTTATAATACAGTGACATGTCTTCAACAACCATTTTTCAGCGGCACAAGTGGTGGAACTTTTCACTATCACAGTTAGGGGCTTTCAAACTTCTTAGACAGCTTTACCTCTTCAGCTGCGTCTTCCTACTTTCTCTAGCTTCAGTCCACTTTCAGGAACCATGTAAAAAAAGTGTCTGTGGCTGACATCTTTAATGTATGTGCCCTCAGCCTCGCCGACTTGTCTCTTCATAGACCCACAGCTTTCAAGCCTTGGCAGACACTTTGCATTCTCTGAGTTCCATAGGATCTCTACAAGTTGCTGAACCAGAGTTCCCTTCCCTAACTCGCCTACTAGGAGTATTCCACAGTCACGACTCAAGCTCTTCTCTTTAGTCATTTTCCTTCTCTAATTGTCTGCTTCTCTGTTTTCCTCTTCTACACACACACACACTCCAGGAAGATCACCTTGACTAGAGCGGTGTCCTGACTTTTTTCCTTGACTGAGTTCACTCTTATACTAAACTTTCTGTTCCTATCACTTCCCCACAACTGTATACTACACAGTGACCCTACAAAGAGACATAGCCGGGCCTCATCTACTATTCTCTAATTTATTTCCCTGTGAAAGTTCCTAATTATAACAATTGTTCAGGTTTAAGCCTTTGAGGATGGGTATAGATACAATAAATGTGTCCTACCTGGTACATACTCCATGACCATACACAGATGACGTTTAGTAGCAAAGGAGCAGAGCATGGAGGTCACAAAGGGACAATCGGCGAAGATTGAGATGTCCCTCTCCAGAAAGGCTCGTTCAAGTCTCCTTGGCTCTTTAAGCTTCTGTATGTCCATTTTCTTCATAGCGCCTACTTGGTTTGAGTCTTTATGACGCACTAAGTGGACGGCCCTGAGAGGAGGAAAATCCAAGATTTATTATGAATCTTTACTAACAATTTGTCTATAGAACTCATCAAGTGATCTCCTGCACTAAGGGTTAATACTAGATGTGTGGCCATCACAAGAAATTCATGTCTAGAATTACATAAAATAACACTCCATAAATGATCACCAATGGGGGTCCTCATCCCCGTCACATCCTACCTGACCTGAATAGTGACAGATGTGGACTCATTTAACTTCTCTATGGGCAGGACACAGAGACATAGGCATCGTCATAAGGAGCCCTGGGAAATAAATATTAGACCAGAATAAAGCTCACCCAAAGGCTCCACAGTTGATCAGTTTGATCGGCTTATAGTCGTTCTTACAAGGTAACCGCCAGGGATTATGTGATTCAATCACGGCCTAAAAAGGAATAAGAAATGACAATAAGACACAGAAGCTGGAGAAACATATGAGCTCCAGATGCAGGAAGGTCTCACTTCTACATTATGTCCCCCCCGCTGATTACACTGCAGCAGATGTAGAGGACGTGATACAAGCCGGACCCCCACAGACACTATTATATTCTAGGGGGATATCCCCCATACACAGATATCATTGTACTGCAGGGGAGGATAGGGGACATCACACAGAGGGGGCAGAATAATAATGCCATCATCACACACAATAGGTCTGATCTACAGGAAGAACAGCGATATCCCATTATCATATGTGGTATCATATGGGATGTGTAATTCACACCCGTCATCTGATGATACACAGACGTCCCTCTGATACTTACACTGGCCGATTCCTGGATGATCTCTGGTGTCTCACATATTCCTCCATCAGTATTTGCCGGAACAGTTATTCCTAAAGTAATGATGAAATAATGAAGAGACGTCATATATTAGTCTATATCAGCACTTATTATATAACACATCCATGTAATGATGGAAATGATGAGCCCCCTGGACATGGAGTAATACGAGGTGTATGGATATTCTGCACACACAGTATAGAATTATGGCATATCTATATATACTGTACCACAAATGTGTGATTGCTCAGGATGTGATTGGGGGCTGAGAAGAGCCCAGAGGAGAGAAGTCGAATTACACGAGTCCTCTCCATTATAGTCTATAGGGGTCCATGAGCCGTTACCGGCCTCATACAGAGGATGAAGAGTAAATCTCCATATTCTCTGCCGTCCTCTAGAACTTGATATTGAATGTAAATATTAGATGATCGGCTTACCTTCCATCAGATCAGGGTTTTGCCCCGGCTGACGGGTATCAGGGTCGGCAATATGGAGGTTTTGTGTTTCTTCGGAGTCATCTTTTGATGTTTCCTGATGGATATAATATATACAATTAATATAACATTCACAAACACCAAATTACCATATATATAAGGCAGGAAGGAGTAATACTGGATTTACATGATAATTTCCGTATAGGACGGACTATACACGGCCGCTCCCTCCAGTAAATCCACATTAATATATAAGGGACTTGGATATACAACTTTCTCTAATAACGTTCTATCAGAACTGCATTTAGAGTCAGATTCCCATGTTGATACCTTTTAATGCAAACTGAAAATCGTAACAACATGCAAGCTTTCCAGATACTCAGGTCTCTTCATCAGAGAAACTAATACAACATCTGAAAATCACATATTCATAACAACACAGCACTGAAAAATGCATAGTGACAATGACTGAAGCAAACTGTCATATTATGTATCTCCCATAATCATCTCATCTCCATATATCTCTATCTCCATATAATATCCATAATTCTCTATCTCCCATAAACTATTCCATCCCTCTCCCATAATATCATCTCTATCTCCCATAATATCATCTCTATCTCCCATAATATCATCTATCTCCAAAATCTCCATCTCATAATATCATCTCTATCTCCCATAATATCATCTCTATCTCCCATAATATCATCTCCATCTCTCATTCTAATATCATCTCCATCTCCATAATATCATCTCATCTCCCATAATATCATCTCTATCTCCCATAATATCATCTCCATCTCCCATAATATCATCTCATCTCCCATAATATCATCTCCATCTCCCATAATATCATCTCATTCTCCCATAATATCATCTCTATCTCCCATAATATCATCTCCATCTCCCATAATATCATCTCTATCTCCCATAATATCATCTCTATCTCCCATAATATCATCTCCTATCTCCCATAATATCATCTCTATCTCCCATAATATCATCTCATCTCCATAATATCATCTCATCTCCCATAATATCATCTCTATCTCCCATAATATCATCTCCATCTCCCATAATATCATCTCATCTCCATAATATCATCTCATCCCATAATATCATCTCCATCTCCCATAATATCATCTCTATCTCCCATAATATCATCTCTATCTCCCATAATATCATCTCTATCTCCCATAATATCATCTCATCTCCATAATATCATCTCTATCTCCATAATATCATCTTCATCTCCCATATTCATCTCATCTCCCATAATATCATTCCTATCTCCATTATAATATGTGATCTCTTCAATTTGCTATATCTTCTCCTGATGAAAGCTGATACGTCTGAAAGCTTCACTTTGTTTACCATCTTTTCAGTTGCATTAAAAGGTTCAATTTAACCTCTGAGGACCTGAGTATCTAAAGTATTGTTATCTATCTAATCCCTGGTAACTACGGTATAAAGATATACATCTTTACTGTATCAGAACTGCAGCATTTACAAGAAGGAAGATTGTGATAATCGTGTGAGACAGAGGCGGAAATACAAACTTCACACCGCTGAGTACAGACTGTCATCACAGATGATGGAGCCGCAGAGACAGGCTGCCATAAAATATCCTGTGTCTGCCTGGAGCGGACAGGGAGGCGTCTGATATCACACATCTGACCTTCTGCTCTATGACTGGCGATCTGGAGAAGAATAAAACCAAGAATGTGTACTTGTGCTAATTCATGTAGGCGGGTTATTAACCATAGAATACAGAATAATGACAGGATTGCAGATATAATGGAGATAAAATGCCATATTTTTCAGATTATAAGACGCCCTTTTTATAGAAATCCGGTGCACATGTATGAGGACAGGTGCAAACAATTATTAATAAAGATGATGCCGCTGATAGGAACAGCTGTCGCCTATAGTCATCGGAGATGGAGCCACAGTTCAGTATGTGTCAGGTGAGGTGTAAACTGCATGTAAAGCAATAAATCCAGGATGTGGAGTGTGACCATAACTGCAGGTATATTCTCCTGCCCCGTCATCATATATGGCATTTCTCTACATTACTCCTGCAATCCCGTCACTAGACTGTATTATATGGCTAATAACCTGCCTAGATCAATTACAAGTGCTCATATTTGGGGTTACTCTGATTTACCGCATTATTTGCTGCTTGTCTGCAGCTTTTTAGCGCCATTGTGGACATTTATTATTAATCTGGAGACGATCAGACAACATGGACATGAGATGTAGAAAATGAAGGATCCTTACCAGACGCTCCGGTGAGTGGGCCGGATACTCCAGTACGAGCAGGACATTTTGGGCCAGTTGTTTAATAAATCCCAATTCTTCACTGCGGGATTTTTCTTCAGCCTATAGAGATGAGAAGAAACAAGACAGGAAAATCATCAGAGAAAGTGCAGAATGGAAGAGGACATTTATTATTATTATACATTTTTATAGCGCCATTTATTCCATGGCGCTTTACATGTGAAAAGGGGCAAATATTTATGCCACAATGTTACCCCTGCTTTCAGCACTACAAGCACTACATGACCACTGACGAGGGAACCGGTCGCCGGAAAACCTTTACATCTCCACGTTCTCCCTCGGTACCCAGTGTATGGAAATAACACACATGGCTGACTGGGACATGTGGAAAACGGCCACAGCAGCCTTACACTCCAAACATGGGGTGACTGCAACAATGGCGACCCAGCAATCATATATACACAGTACAGCTAATAGGGCTAGACCAGAAGAAAACCAACACCTAATTCAGAATTAGCCCCTACATGCACCGCACTGGCACAAGGAGTAAGGTATTAATATTCCATAATAATACCCCCTATCTTCACAGGACATAACTCCACTAGTTATATTGGGATGTACCCGAAGTCACTATTCCCCCAGCAGTAACCTCCGTCCAAAGGACCTCACATTTATCAGAACCACCAGACACAGACTGTGATGATAAAAAGACAATCCTATCTCCCCAAGAACCCTACTTATCAAGTACCATCTTTTACATCCTCATTCCTTTCCTCCCAATCTCCTTATATATATATATATATATATATATATATTATATATATATGGGCTGGTTGGATGCTGGAACATGAAACTGCAAAGAAGAGGTATATCCCCAACCTTCTTCCTTTTATTTTCCTCCATAACTTCTTCCCTCAAATGTACATGTTATTCCCATCCTGGGAAGGGGTCCTCACATGTGAAGGGGGCTCCGGAGCTGAGCTCCCTAATCACACGGAATATACAGCTATATTACATAGCGGCAGCTGGCTGTAACAGCCGCGGATGGCGCTGCATTCTGTTAACGGCAGTTTTTCTGCTAAAAATTGAAATGATGCAGCCAATGTCTGAAAGCAGCATTTATATGATGGGCGCACCGCTGTCTGGCTCTCATCCACCCTCTATGATGTGATCGCAGGGGACCACTTACTGTGACACCTGGGGGTCTGCTGAAGATCCTCGTCACTTTAATACAAGTCCTTACACGTCTATGTCAATGGGAAAATAACAAAGTTATGGCTCTTGAAAGAAAGTTATGAAAAAATGAGAGCAGAAAGACAAAAAATAATCCTGATCCTTAAAGTGTTAACCATCCAATTCCTCCTCCCCCCATTCCACAATCCACAACCTTCTCACCCTACTTCTATTAACTCTTTAGATCCCACCTTTTCCCTTGTCATGTAGCTTGTAGGATGTATTTCATTTCCCGGTTATTCTGGGTATTTGGTTCAGGTTAAACTTAATCTTGTATTTCATTATTATTATTATTATTATATTTATATGATTTGTGCAGATTATCTGCTACTTACCTGTTGCACCAATGTCCAGATGTTCTGCTGTAAATGCTTAAGGTATTCTAGGCTTATTCGACCTTGTTGGTATTTGGTCAGGCAGTCTCTCACTAGCTCCATAACCAGCCGGTAAGTGAAGCTGAGGACGCCATCGGGTAGTGGTAGCACAATGTCAGGGTCATAGGTGGTAAGAATCCCCTGGAGTAGTGCTAACACCTGAAGTTTGTCTGAAGAAATTTCAGACATTTCAAGTAAATCCAATCACAATCACAAAGTATATGACGAGCTATGCAGCTTATCACAAACAGCAATGACAACAGGTTGTCAAAGTGACGTTGGGAGTGTAAACACTTGTGTAAGTAGTGAGGGTTAATTGTGATGTCATAATGGAATCTTGTTCTGATTCTAAAGGGGCATCTTACCTTATAAGGAAGTTGGCTAGTATCTCTAAGGAGGCAACAATGTAGGCTCAGCATCAGTACCAGATGCCGGCATCGAGGAAAGGGAAAAGGGAGCTTTACTTTTCTCACCAGTTGGGCTATTTTCATGTTGTTAAAAATTGTTTATATTTGTTATACAGAATAAATATTATAACAAATTGTGTCAATAATAAATTCAGATTTCAGGGATAAAATATGTATCTTTATTTTGGGAACAGGGACAGACTGGGACTGCATCCAGCTCTGGCATATGAAGCATACAGACCCACGCTGCTCTCCCACACCCTCTAACAAAGATGGGGGGTCTCTATTACAAAGATTGGAGGAAATCAAAATTTATTACTATCGATAATACAAATGTATGAGCGTTTCCACTAATGTCTCTTTATAATATAATAGTACCCCTCTAGGTCTCCTTATAATATTAATAGTTCCCCTATGAGTCTCCTTATAAGGGAATCTGTCAGGAGGATCAACCCTCCTAAACCATCTATAAGGGCATTGTAGGGAACCACTCAGGTAGTGCTTGAGGTCGGCATTAAGCCATGTTCACACAGGCAATGATTTAGTTTAGCAAAGAAAGGTTTATTAGCTCCATAATCCATGGTGGGACTCAAAACAGCCGTGCTCCAAAACAGAGGTAAAAACAGCAGGAAAGTATTGTACATACGGCTGTTCACTACTCCTGCAGGTATACATCCATTACTCCAGCAAGTATGCATCCAATACTCTGGCAGGTATACTTCCAATACTCCGGCAGGTATACTTCCAATACTCCGGCAGGTATACTTCCAATACTCCGGCAGGTATACTTCCAATACTCCGGCAGGTATGCTTCCAATGCTCCGGCAGGTATGCTTCTGTTTGACCCGCACCACAATTGTGGTTTACCAGAGCAATGGGGTACTCAGAGCCGAGCCCATGGAAGTCTATGTGATTGTCACAGGTAGCGGTGGCTCGGTCTGTGGCCCTGGCGGTCAGGCGTATGTTGGGGGGTATATTTACAGGGAATAGGTGTATAACATTCGTGACGCCACCTGTAGTTCTCTGATCACTAAGACCAGCGCTGCTGTAGATCTCTGAGGGGATGATGTGGCAGCTAGATGTCGGGTCCCCTACAGGTGGGACTGGTCCCTCAAAGTCTATGGAATTAATGATGTCAGGTGCAGGTAAATAAATCAGTCTCACACCATCCAGCGTCTTTCCATACCTTTTACTTGTCAGATGATAAGGCAGGTCCCAGGGAGGCTGGTCGGGTGGAGGATGTGCTTTGAGGTAACGGCAGAGCAGGTTGGGGGCCTCCTTTACTTTCCAATATGATGAGTTCAACCTGCATAGAGCCAAGTTCACTCCAATTTCTCCAAAGCTGTACTGCCCGGTCAGTTTTGTGGTCGGAGTCTTCCAGTAATGGAACTAGGTTCTTGCTTTTGTCGTGCACTGACTCAAAGTCCCTACTCCACTTGACCCCTGTTACGTACCGACACTCCAAGGCTGCTTTCTGTGACCTAAGGTCCAGTAAGACTCTGGTTTTTCTACCACTACGCCTAAAGCTGTAGTGACACTTCGGTCTCCAGTGACCGGAGAATAATGCCGGATAGTCCAATCCTTAAGGCACTTTAATAATTCTTTCCTCTGCGCCCTTCGCCCTGCTCGACTCTCAATATCAGCACTGACTAGGCTAGGATAACATTCGGTTATCTGTACTAGCCTCCACTTTTGCACTGTCTCTCTGTATCTAACAGGAATCTCGTTTCTCCCACAGGCACTAGTCCTGACTTCCTCCACTCTCTCAGGAGAACTACAGACTAACCAGCTACAGGACACTCCCCTATACACCCCTGCTGGGTGTGTCTGAAGTGTATGTGAGTAATGTCGAGTTCTTAACCATTACCTCTCCGCACATTCTCCAGGGTACCGTGTGCTTACATACCAGGGCTACACATTCCCCCATGGTAAAGTATAGCACTCCCGGGCTGTGAAATACAAGAAGACATTTTGTTTTTCATTAACAATAAACATTAAACTCTTCCCATACGGGAGGTAAGATGTCTTAAACGTTGCATTATGTACAGTAGGAAAATACAAAAAGTATTAAAGCATCAAAACATTCAATAAATACACAGTATTCTTGTGAAGGACCCGCACCAAACCTTCAACGTGGGTCCTGGGTGGGCTGCAGGACATCTGGCTGCAGACCTCGCTCAGTGCCACACCACACGGGTTTTATATTCAGAGGTAGTTGTGGTTTCATGTAAAACCAATATTGTGCACCGAAGCGCAACTATGTACAAAGATAAGTTCTGGGCTGGCACAGTCCTCAACCTCAAAGTCCATGACATAATAAAAGAACACATATATATTAATGCACAATACTATAACAATACTTTTTACAATATTCACATAATGTAACCTTTTCTGGGTTAATTTTCATTATTTTACTTGAACTACTGTTGATATCGAATGGGTATTTTCCCTTTCGTGGTTCGCTCTGATCTACGTGGAGTAGCTTCAGATATATTGGTCTGTAATCTATCTGCTCTGCGTAATGGCAAACTACAGAACTGCCTCAATCTTTCTATGGATCTGGCAAGCGTACTGATGGCTGGGCGGTGTGAGTCAGCTTCACCAGGGGATCCCATAGCATGGGGCGCTGCTTCCGATGATCCTTCTTGAGATTCTATAGGCTGGGGTGTTGCTGGAATAGGTAACTCCTGAACTGGCTCCACTGGCACCATGGGCACAACTGGAGGTAGAACTTCCTCTTGTGGCTGATAAAACTGCAACACCGGAATGATTACAGCATCTCCCAGTCTGGGCCAATCCGCAGGAAAATCTCCCAGATCCGTGTGTATGACCTCTTCTTTTCTTTCTTCTTGATTGATGACAGGGTTCTTTTCACAAAGCTTTAAGGGTTCTGGACACAATTTCAAATGGTCTCTGGACACAGTGGATATTGTTCTTCCTCCGTCCTTACTGATGATACAAACTTTTCTGTTGTCATATTTGGAATCTTGTACGACGTAGGGTTCTTGTTCCCACTGGTTATCCAATTTGTGCATCTTCCTTTTTCTTTTCAATACTACTTCTCCAGGCATCAAAGGCTTGGCAGGAGCATTCCTGTTGTAAATATCTTCCTGTTTCTCCCGTGCCTTGTTGAGACTTTCTTCTACACAGATTTGCACTCGTCTGTACTGCTCTTGCCGATTGATGTCCCAGTTTTCAACGGCGTCGTCTGCCTCCGGTTCTACCACTCCAAGTTCTAAATCCATTGGTAGTCTTCCGGGCCTTGCTCTCATAAGATAGGCTGGAGTGCAGTTAGTGGAACTTACAGGTATATGGTTATACAAGTCAACCAAATCAGGTAGTAAGTCCGGCCACCGATTTCTGTCTTCCAACGGTATGGATTTCAGCAAATCAAGGACAATGTGGTTCATTTTCTCGCAAAGGCCGTTGGTTTGAGGATGGTATGGCGTTGTTCTAATTTTCTTACACCCATACATGTGACAGAATTCCTTGAATAGGTCAGCCTCGAAAGCAGGTCCTTGATCAGTTAATATTTGCTCCGGATACCCATGCGGTCTGCAGAAGCTTGCTTGAAAGGTTTTTGCTGCCGTCACTGCTGTCTGATCCTTTACTGGAACAACCACCAGAAATCTAGAGTAATGGTCCACCATGGTCAGGGCGGATGAGTATCCAGATCTACTTGGCGACAATTTAACGTGGTCCAAGGCCACAATTTCCAAGGGACGAGTCGTCCGGATAGGCTGCAGGGGTGCCCTCTGACTACCGTAGTCCTTTCTTCTGAGACCACAGGGTCCACAGTTCCGACACCACCTCTCGATGGAGTTGCGCATCCCTACCCAGTAGAACCGGCACCTCAACAGGGTCTCCAGCTTTCTCCAGCCAAAGTGTCCTGCTTGATCGTGTATGCTTCCAACACCATTGGGACGTCTGCCTTGGGGACCACTATCTGCCAGACCATCTCGTGGGTCCTGGGGTTGACGTATCTCCTGCACAACTTCTCACGGTATAGGAACAACCGGCTTCTCTCGTTCCACAGGAGCTTTGCTGACATAGGTGCATCTTTTTCCAAGGAGGAACCTTCCTGTCTTAACAACTCCTTAATACGGCTGACCACTGGATCGCTGTCCTGAGTCTCCTTCCAGCTGTGATGGGGTAAGGGATTTAACGTTGCACCATACTGCTTTCTGTAGACTCGATGCTCGTGGACTACCCCATTTCGATGGAACGCAGGTGTAATGTATGTGATACAGTTCATATAGCGTCTTGTGCTTGGGTGCGATGAAAATACGCAAGTCCATGCAACCGTGAGGCTTTCAAGAGCAGAGTTCAGAGTCCACAAGAGCTCCAGAGTTTCTCAGTAGAAATGGCTGGAGTACAAAGTCCAAGGCTTCAGGAGTCAGAACACAGGTTCACTGCAGGCCAGATTCTGAAGCACTGATTGCTCAGGTGTGGCTGTTTAAGAAGCAAACGGAGAGAATCAGGGCGGGAACATGCAAGCTGGAAAACTCCATTTTAACTGAGGGCAAGATAGCTGCAGCAAAACAGAAAGCAAAATGGCCGACGAACAAACTGAGTTTCAGAAACAGATATACAGAACCTTACATTACTCCCCCCTTAGGGGCAACCTCCGGATGACCTCAGACCAGGCTTGTGTGGGTACCTCTGATGAAACTGACGGAGCAAGCGAGGAGCATTAACGTTATTGACTGGCTCCCATGAGTTGTCCTCCACTGGGTAGCCCTGCCATTTGATCAGATATTGTAACTGATTTCTATACAACCTGGAATCTAAAATCCTTTCCACCACAAATTCTTCCTGACCATCGACTAGCACTGGGTCAGGGCAAGGAGAAGAACGTCCAGGAAACGTATTGGGTGTTGCAGCCTTTAGTAGGGATACATGAAAGACAGGGTGGATTCTCATAGTTCTGGGCAATTGAAGACGACAAGCAACGGCACTTATAATCTTACTGATTTTATAGGGTCCAATGTACTTATGTCCCAACTTAGATGATGGAATCCTTAACTTAAGATTTCTGGTTGACAGCCAGACCAGGTCTCCTACCTTAAAAACTGGTGCAGGTTTACGAAATTTATCTGCTGCCTTCTTGTACCTTTCCTGAGCCGATTCCAGATTCTCCTTTAGAAGATCCATATTCTTCTGTAAAGTCGTGACTCTTTCAGCCACTGCTGGCAAAGGCGTCTCTATGGGAAATCGTGGTAGAATATTAGGATGATAACCTAAATTAGAGAAAAAAGGAGACTGTTTAGTGGAGGCACTCTGAGAGTTGTTGTAAGAGAACTCAGCCAATGGAAGTAGATCCACCCAATCATCCTGTAGGTGGCAGATAAAACAGCGGAGATACTGCTCCAGGGTTTGATTGGTTCGTTCGGTTTGTCCATTAGTCTGGGATGAAAAGCAGAAGAAAGGTTTACTTTAATGTCCAATGCTGCACAGAAATTTTGCCAAAACCTAGAAGTGAATTGCACCCCTCGATCCGAAATAACCTCATCCGGTACTCCATGTAAACGAAACACATCTTTAATCATCAAATCTGATGTCTGTTTTGCAGTGGGTAAGCCGACACAAGGGATAAAATGAGCTGCCTTTGTTAAACGATCAACCACCACTAGAATAGTGTTCTTCCCTTGAGAGGTTGGTAATTCAACAATGAAGTCCATAGAAATGGATCCCCACGGGCGGGACGGGGTGGGAAGAGGCTGTAACAGACCAGTTGGTGAAGAGCGAGGTGTTTTGCATCTTGCACAAACCTCACATGAAGTGACATAATCCAAAACATCCTTCCTACAAGTGGGCCACCAAAAGAAACGAGAAAGAAATTCCTGTGTCTTTAGAATTCCTCTATGCCCGGCTATTTTGGAATCATGAATGAGTTGCAATACTCTCAATCTGACTGTTTCAGGTATATACAGACGTTGTCCCAGAATCCACACACCATTCTTAAAGACAAGACTTACGTCCCTTGGGGGTTGAGCCAAAAAAGAATCCGCATGGTATGCTTCCTTGATGTCTTTAATTAGGTCTTGATGATGAATCACTCCTAGGAATCTAGAGTCAGGAAGAATAGTCTTAGGAGGAGTAATTGGACGTGTCTCTGCTGAGTAAATCCTAGAGAGTGCATCAGCCTTTCCATTGCGCGATCCTGGTCTATAAGAAATAATAAAATTAAATTGGTTTAAGAAAAGATTCCAGCGAGCCTGGCGAGGAGTCAGGCACTTAGCCGACCTGATAAACTCAAGATTACGATGATCTGTCAGAACGACTATTTGCTGTGCAGCTCCTTGCAGAAGGTGTCTCCATTCTTTGAAGGCGGCAATAATGGCCAACAACTCTCTATTGCCCACATCGTAGTTCTTCTCAGCCGAAGATAACTGCTGGGAAAAGAAGGCACAGGGATGCAAGACATCCTTCTCACCTGTTCTCTGAGAGAGTATAGCTCCCACGGCACAGTCTGAAGCATCCACCTCTATTATGAAGGCAAGCTCTGGGTTGGGATGTACTAGAATAGGTGCAGTGGTAAATTTATCTTTTAGACGGGAAAATGCTTCCTGGGCTTGGGAGTCCAGGAGAACTTAGACTCTTTCCCGGGTAAGTTGGGTGATAGGTGACACTACCTCAGAGAAATTTCTAATGAAACGTCTATAGAAGTTTGCAAACCCGATGAAGCGCTGTACCTCCTTCACATTTCTAGGACTTGGCCAATCATTGATGGCTTGGGTTTTACTTCCATCCATACTAATTCCTTGTGTAGACAGTACATACCCCAGAAATTGAATTTCGGTCTTATGGAATTCACACTTTTCAAGCTTGATGTAAAGATGATTTTGTCTTAGACGTTCCAAGACCATTCACATGTCCATGATGTTCCTCTGTGGAGTTAGAAAAAATTAAAATATCATCCAAATAAATTACCACGAATGTATCTAGGAGATCCCTGAAGATGTCATTCACCAAGTGTTGGAAAGTGGCTGGGGCGGTACTCAGACCAAAAGGCATAACCAGATATTCAAAGTGTCCATAGCGTGACCTGAATGCAGTCTTCCATTCATCCCCAGGTCTAATACGGACTAAGTTATAGGCCCCACGAAGATCTAGTTTAGAAAAAATTTTAGCATGTCGCACTCTCTCCAATAACTCAGGGATTAAAGGCAATGGATAACGGTTTCTAATAGTAACCTTATTAAGTTCCCTATAGTCTACGCATGGTCTCAGGGATCCATCTTTCTTCTTTACAAAGAATATGGGTGCCCCTGCAGGAGATGAAGAGGGGCGTATGAAGCCCTTGGCTAGATTTTCGTCTATGTACTCTTTTAAAGCCTTCAGCTCGGGCCCCGCCAGGGGGTAGATCTTACCAAAAGGTATCTCTGCTCCAGGCAATAATTCAATTGGACAATCATATGGACGGTGAGGAGGAAGCTGGTCAGCGTTCTTCTTGTCACATAAATCCACATAGTCCTGGTATACAGCTGGTAATTCAGGGACCGACATGGTTCCTTTAGGAACAGAGCAAGCTGAAATTTTTTGACTCATCTGTTTCTCTGGGAAGTGTAATTCCTTGGTCTCCCAGTTAATGGTAGGATTCTGAGCCTGCAGCCATGGTAGCCCTAGAATAATGGGAAAGTGAGGAGAAGAGATAAGCATAAAGGACAGTTTCTCTTGATGATCTTTACCCATAAGAACCTTTAAAGGCTCTGTTTCCTGATCCACTGGTCCAGAGGTCAGCAGGGAGCCATCCACAGTTTCCATCTGTACGGGAGCAGCCTTCTTCACTGAACGTATTCCCCGTTTTAGAGCAAAGGAGACATCCATAAAATTTCCACTTGCACCTGAGTCGATCATGGCAGAGCTAGACACCCAGGTTGAGTCAACCCAGAGTTTGATGGAAAGAAAACAGTGAGAATTGTTTTTCTTACAACTCAGCTGGGACACCGCTGAGGAAACTTGAAAGATGGCAGCATTTACACAGTCAACGTCCTCAGAGGTAACGGAGTTTAAGTCCGAGAAATCAAGATCTGCTGCGGCAGCTATCTCTGGAGCCTGAGGCTCGGACCTGACAGATCCCCTCTCGCAACACTCACAATGAATGAGTGCTGCAGTAGTCTTGCGAGAACGGCTGGGACAGTTAATAATAAAGTGCCCTGACTTACCACAGTAAAAACATAGATTCTCCTTAAAACGATGTTCCTTGCGTGCATCACTAACCCGTCGTAGCAAAGAGTCTACCTGCATGGGTTCAGGTTCAGGTTCCCGTGTAATCCTATTCAAAGGTTCCTTAGCTGGAGAGGAAGGTAGGAAAAGGTTAGTACGATTGCTTTCGAACCATCTCTCTTGCCTGCGTTCAGTTAAACGAGTATCAATACGGATGCAGTAGTTAATAAAGTCACCTAACGCAGTGGGAGGGTCGGCACGAGCAAGTTCATCCTTAATTAGTGGGATAACCCCTTTCGAAAAATAGATTTTTTGGCGGAATTGTCCCAGGTGGTATCAAGGGCCCATCTCCTGAAATCCAAGGCATATTCAGCTACTGAGTGCTTACCTTGGCGCAAAGCTAACATGGCTGCTTCAGCTGTTGCACCTCGATTGGGGTCATCAAACACCTGCCCCATGGCTGAAATAAAGTCATCAAGGTGATTCAAACAATCATCCTCAGTCTCAATCAGAGGGTTTGCCCATATCAAAGCCTTGTTGGTAAGCAACATAATTATAGTAAGCACCTTAGATCGTTCAGTAGGAAATTGTGAAGCATGTGCAGAAAAAAAAGATTACATTGATTAACAAATCCCCTGAATTTTTCACGTTCACCACCAAAACGAAAAGGGGGCAACTTGGGAATCCCAGAACTCGGGGCCATGGCAGGAGCCTGGACTTGCCCCTCCAGAACCTCAATCCTGGCTCGCAAATCCTGAGTAGTCTGTCCAACCACTTGCAAATTGTGATTATTTAGGTCCTGAAGATTTGTAAGACGGGTCTTTATATTCTGCAAATCTGCAAGGATATTATCAGTCACTCCACAAAGTTCCTTTATGCGGGCCTCCATTTTCCAGATCTTTTAAGACAGGATACTGGAAGAAGAGGAGAGAAAAAAAAAAACAATAGTGTTCACCTGTGGCAACACTGAAGAAAGAAAAAACTTTAAGGGAACTGCTCACCTGGAATGGTTGTGAGAAGTCACAACCACTATCATCACAGAAAGCTTTCAACCAGACATCTGATATCCAGAGTTTCAGCAGACAAAAGAGAAGAGAAAAAAAAAAAACAATAGTGTTTACCTGTGATAACTCTGCAGAAAAAAAACTTAAGGGAAATTGCTCACCTGGAATGGTTGTGAGAAGTCACAACCACTGTTATCACAGAAAGTACAACCGGACATCCGATATCCACAGTACAGCAGACAAGCCTTTCCAGACCCAGCAGACACTAACGTTTGGCTTCAGAATCTTGTAATGTATGTGATACAGTTCATATAGCGTCTTGTGCTTGGGTGCGATGAAAATACGCAAGTCCATGCAACCGTGAGGCTTTCAAGAGCAGAGTTCAGAGTCCACAAGAGCTCCAGAGTTTCTCAGTAGAAATGGCTGGAGTACAAAGTCCAAGGCTTCAGGAGTCAGAACACAGGTTCACTGCAGGCCAGATTCTGAAGCACTGATTGCTCAGGTGTGGCTGTTTAAGAAGCAAACGGAGAGAATCAGGGCGGGAACATGCAAGCTGGAAAACTCCATTTTAACTGAGGGCAAGATAGCTGCAGCAAAACAGAAAGCAAAATGGCCGACGAACAAACTGAGTTTCAGAAACAGATATACAGAACCTTACAGCAGGTAGCTCAATTTCTTCCAGGTCGTCCAATTCTTCTTCCGTGTCAGAGTCATGCGGCATTCGGGACAATGCGTCAGCATTAGCATTCTTTCGGCCTGCCCGGTATTTGATGGTAAACTGGTAATTGGACAACCGAGCCATCCAACGCTGCTCCATGGCGCCCAGCTTGGCGGTTTCCAGGTGCGTTAAGGGGTTGTTATCTGTAAACGCAGTGAACTGATTGGAGGCCAGATAATGCTTAAATCTTTCAGTAATGGCCCAGACCAGCGCCAGAAACTCCAGCTTGAAGCTGCTATAATTTTCCGGATTCCTCTCAGTTGGCCTGAGTTTTCTGCTGGCATATGCGATGACTTTTTCTTGGCCATTCTGCTTCTGACTGAGAACTGCTCCCAAACCTTCATTACTGGCGTCGGTGTACAGCAGGAACGGTTGGCTGTAATCAGGATAGGTTAAGATCTCATCACCCGTAAGGATCTCTTTCATCTTTTGGAATGCTTCAGCCTGTTCTTTACCCCAATTAAAGGGAGGGTTTCTGCTCTTTAGGGATTGTCCTACTAGGAGGTCCTGTAAAGGGGCTGCCTTCTTCGTGTAATCTTTCACGAACCTTCTGTAGTAACCGTTAATCCCAGGAACTGTCGCACTTCCTTGAGGTTCTTCGGCTCCGGCCACTTCTGGATGGCAGTGACTTTCTCTGGGTCCGGCGCTACTCCTTCCGAACTGACGATGTGCCCCAAGTATTGTACCTTCTGTTTGAGTAGATGGCATTTTGAGGGTTTCAACTTCATCCCGTACCTGGACAGGGACTCAAATACTTCTGCCAGGTGCTTCAGATGGTCCTCATATGTCTTGGAATACACGATGACGTCGTCTAGGTATAGCAGCACGGTTTCAAAATTGAGATGTCCCAGGCAGTTCTCCATCACTCTCTGAAATGTTCCTGGGGCACTGCTGAGCCCAAACGGCATTCTGTCGAACTCACAGAGCCCCATTGGGGTGGTGAAAGCCGTTTTCTCACGATCCTCCTCAGCCACAGCCACTTGCCAGTAACCACTAGTCAGATCGAGGGTAGAAAAGTAGTTAGCCGTTTTCAGAGCAGCCAATGATTCCTCTATACGTGGTAGCGGGTATGCGTCCTTATGTGTTATGCGGTTCACCTGCCTGTAATCCACACACATTCTCAAGCTACCATCTTTTTTTCTAACCAGGACTAGAGGTGCTGCCCAGGGACTACAACTATCCCTGATTACTCCGGCTTCTTTCATATCTCGCAACATTTCTTTAGCCTTCTGATAATGGGCTGGGGGTATAGGCCTGTACCGCTCCTTGATGGGAGGATGACTGCCTGTAGGGATATGATGTTGTACTCCCTTAATTATCCCAAAATCAAGTGGATGCTTGCTAAACACTTGGGCGTACTCTTGGACCACCCGTAATACCCCTTGCTTCTGGTGAGCGGGAGTGGTGTCCGTCCCAACATGGAGCTGCTGACACCATTCCGCCACCTGGGTTGCTGGGTCATTGTCCTCCGCTACTTGGCGGGAGTCTAAGGACTCAGCCGGGAGAATAGAATTGTTGTCGACAGCATGTAGTTTAGCAATGGTTGCATAACGGGGTAAGTTTACCTCATCATCTCCCCAATTGAGAAGCCGTACCAGTACTCTTCCATTCACCACTTCCACTACCCCCCTAGCAGTCATAAGTGTAGGTCTATGTTCTGAATGGTGGGGTTCTACTACAGCTTGGTAGTTCTGTCCTCTCAGACCTATGGCTGCCCTGCACCAGATTATCATTTCACTCATTGGGGGTATCACAATGGGATTTGAGTCAGTGACCCGTACATTACCAATTTCGCCGTCTGTAAGCTTCGCTTGCTGCTGACACACCAGGGCCCGGATCTCTCTTTGGATTACTCCCTTCTGCCTTGGTCTGGCAATTTCAGCGAGCTGTTGGAGTAAGAAGACAACTTCTCCTAGACAGTTACTGATAATGTTAGTACCCAAAATTATATTTAAACCGTTCTCCTCATTTACAGTCTTTACTACTAGAAGCCCCTGGTCCTTCAACTCCTCTCTGCCCACTTTCACATCCACACATTTTGTCCCGAGTACTTCTACAGGAAGACCATTAGAAGCGTACACGGTAAAGTCAGGGCTCGGAGGTTTAAGACTATCCATAGACCAGAACTTCGTATATAGGGCATCAGGTATTAGGGTCACCTGAGACCCAGTGTCTAACAATGCCGGAACTGCAATACCATCTAGAATGATAGACAGGTAGGGTCGTCCACCCACATACCTGCGGTTCCAGTCTAGGGGGCCTGACGGGTCTTCTCCTGGGTGTTGGCCCTCAGACCCAGGTTCTGCCCATTTAAAGGACACTGTGGAGACATATGACCTTTCCGGTTGCATCTGTAACAGGTGATCTCCCGACGAGGAGGGTGTTGATCAGAGGTCGCTCCTGGGGGTGGCGTTGTCCTCCTCCGGGGGGGACGTCTTCCTTCTTCTCCGGTTCATCCACGGGACGTCTTCTGGGCAGTCAGCTAATAAGATCTTCCCTTCTTCCTCTCTCCGCAGCTGCAGGGCACTCATCACAGCAGCCAAATTTTTAGTCAGCTGGCGCACCTCTGAGCGCAGACAGTCCAATTCACTAGGGGGTGTCACCTGCGTTTTTGCTTCTGCCACTAGCGAGGAAAAGGGGGGTGCCGCCGGTTCCAGAGTGACTTCACCCTGGTGATGTTGAGTTGACACCTCAGGTTTGCCCAGGGGTCGCAGCCCTTTTATTGCCATGTCCTTTAGGGCATCGAAGGTAGCATCAGGATGATCTAAGGACCACCAGTTTACAGTTCTGCGCTCCTCTTGGGATCTCAATCCCTGTATAAATTGCTCTTTCAGCATCTTATTCTCGTCGATAGCACTTAAATTATTAATCTGCTTAAGGGCTCTCAGGGCTCCTTGTAGTCGGCAAGCGTAGTCCCTGATGTTGTCACCTGGCTGCTGTGAACAGTGGTAGAAGGCCATCCGGAGATCCGTTTCTGTGCGGTCTTCAAATATGGCATGTAGCTTAAGGAGGATCGCAGGTACAGACTCCTGATCAACGGTATCCCAAGTCTCCACTTCCCTCTCAGCAGCGCCAGTTAGCTGCCCTATCAGCACAGCAGCTTTTTGTCTCTCAGGCATGGAGTACATTTCTAAGATGCTGCATAAGTTCCGCTTGAAGCCTGCTAAAGTGCCTGGCTCACCGCTGTACTGGGGAAGCCATTTCGCCCCAGGCATATATGGGAGCGTTAGTGGCATGATCGGGACTACCGGACTGGGTGCGGGGGCCTGCGCCCCATCTGGCGCTACAATACCAGCGGTGCGGGATCGGGGCCTCCGGCTGGGGCCGCACTGTCGGCCGGTTGTTGTGACATCTTAGCGCCCCCTTTGTTAAACGGAGCCTACCGGTTTCAGAAGCTGCTATTCCACAGGCACAGCAGTGGGGACAGGACCTTCGTCGCAGGCGCTCTGATGTCAGAGCGTTCACTTCCTGTTGCAGGACCTGCCGCTGAGTCAGAGCCGGGGCGTGTCCAAGACTTTGCGCGCTCTTTCAGGTACGCCCACCTTCTTCTCCAGCGCCTTAGGGCGCGAATATGGCGGCAAATATGGCGGTATTTGGCGCCAAACAATAGCAACAGTCTTTTTCACTAAAACACTCCACAAGCACACAGGGCTCGTAATGCTGCAAGTTTCGGATCCTGTTCGTGACGCCAAGTTGTTTGACCCGCACCACAATTGTGGTTTACCAGAGCAATGGGGTACTCAGAGCCGAGCCCATGGAAGTCTATGGGATTGTCACAGGTAGCGGTGGCTCGGTCTGTGGCCCTGGCGGTCAGGCGTATGTTGGGGGGTATATTTACAGGGAATAGGTGTATAACATTCGTGACGCCACCTGTAGTTCTCTGATCACTAAGACCAGCGCTGCTGTAGATCTCTGAGGGGATGATGTGGCAGCTAGATGTCGGGTCCCCTACAGGTGGGACTGGTCCCTCAAAGTCTATGGAATTAATGATGTCGGGTGCAGGTAAATAAATCAGTCTCACACCATCCAGCGTCTTTCCATACCTTTTACTTGTCAGATGATAAGGCAGGTCCCAGGGAGGCTGGTCGGGTGGAGGATGTGCTTTGAGGTAACGGCAGAGCAGGTTGGGGGCCTCCTTTACTTTCCAATATGATGAGTTCAACCTGCATAGAGCCAAGTTCACTCCAATTTCTCCAAAGCTGTACTGCCCGGTCAGTTTTGTGGTCGGAGTCTTCCAGTAATGGAACTAGGTTCTTGCTTTTGTCGTGCACTGACTCAAAGTCCCTACTCCACTTGACCCCTGTTACGTACCGACACTCCAAGGCTGCTTTCTGTGACCTAAGGTCCAGTAAGACTCTGGTTTTTCTACCACTACGCCTAAAGCTGTAGTGACACTTCGGTCTCCAGTGACCGGAGAATAATGCCGGATAGTCCAATCCTTAAGGCACTTTAATAATTCTTTCCTCTGCGCCCTTCGCCCTGCTCGACTCTCAATATCAGCACTGACTAGGCTAGGATAACATTCGGTTATCTGTACTAGCCTCCACTTTTGCACTGTCTCTCTGTATCTAACAGGAATCTCGTTTCTCCCACAGGCACTAGTCCTGACTTCCTCCACTCTCTCAGGAGAACTACAGACTAACCAGCTACAGGACACTCCCCTATACACCCCTGCTGGGTGTGTCTGAAGTGTATGTGAGTAATGTCGAGTTCTTAACCATTACCTCTCCGCACATTCTCCAGGGTACCGTGTGCTTACATACCAGGGCTACACACTTCCTTTACTCCGGCACATATACGTCCAATACTCCCGCAGGTGCACATCCTATAATCCTGCAGGTATTCAAATAACATTCTGGCAGTTATATTTACTATAGCTTAGAAGGTATACTTCCAATACTTCGGCAGGTACTCGTCCTATACTCCTGCAGGTACATGTCCAATTCTCCTGCAGGTATACATCCAATACTCTGACATGTATATGTCCAATACTCCGGCAGGTATGCGTCCAATTTTCCTGCAGGTATACATCAATTCTCCAGGAGGTATACATCCAATTCTCTGGCAGGTAAACATCCAATACTCCGGCATATATATATATCCAATACTCTTGCAGGTAAACATTCAATACTCCGGCAGGTATACGTCCAATACTGCTGGAGTTATACATTCAATACTCTGGCAGGTATATATCTAATACTCCTGCAGGTATTCATCCAATACTATGTTAAGTACACATCCAATACTCCGACAGGTATACGTCCTATAGTCCTGCAGGTATACATCCAATACTCTGGCATGTATACGTCCAATTCTCCTGGAGTTATACATTCAATACTCTGGCAGGTGTACAACTAATACTTTGTCAAGAATACGTCCAATTCTCCTGCAGGTATACATCCAATACTCTGGCAGGTATACGTCTAATTTTCCTGCAGGTATACATCCAGTACTCCAGGAGGTATACATCCAATACTCCTGCAGGTATACATCCAATACTCTGACATGTGTACATCCAATACTTCTACAGGTACACATCCAATACTCTGGCAGGTAAACATCCAATACTTCGGCAGGTATACGTCCAATAGTCCTGCAGGTATACATCTAATGCTCTGTCAGATATACATCCAATACACTGGCAGGTACATATCCAATACTTCGGCACTCTGGCAGGCAAACGTCCAATACTCCTGCAGGTATGTATACAATACTATGGCAAGTACACATCCAATACTCCTGCAGATATACATCTTATACTCCTGCAGGTATACATCCAATACTCTGGCAGGTATATATCCGATACTCCTGCAGGTATTCATTCAATACTGTGTTAAGTACACATCCAATACTCCGACAGGTATATGTCCTATAGTCCTGCAGGTATACATCCAATACTCCTGCAGGTATTCATCCAATACTCTGGCAAGTACACATCCAATATTCCGGCAGGTATATGTCCTATACTCTTGCAGCTATGATTCCCATATTCTTAGGGTTAAAAATAGTGCTGAGCAGGGGCGTAACTACCAAGATCGCAGGGGTCACAGCTGCATTGGGGCTCGGAGT
Organism: Oophaga sylvatica; assembly: GCA_033576555.1. Classification (NCBI taxonomy): domain Eukaryota; kingdom Metazoa; phylum Chordata; class Amphibia; order Anura; family Dendrobatidae; genus Oophaga; species Oophaga sylvatica. The sequence continues at coordinate 38,031 of JARQOD010004844.1, forward strand.
ACCTAGGGGCCCACACAGTCCCAGCTCTGGGCGTTCATGTCCTCCCTCGCTCCAATTCCAAGCACACTCCCGGCGTTTGAAATCTGTGAATCTGTGTGCTGTTTCTTCCTGGTATGACGCATGTTTGCGTCAATTCCGGTCCTATCCATTGTGGGGGAGTATTGGGTGAACTGGCCAGGTTCAGAATGTGCAGTGCGCATGTTCTGGAGCCGACCAGTACACCCAATACACCCCCACACTGCACAGAACCGGAAATTATGTGCTGCAGCGTCACACCAGGAAGAAACAACAAACAGATTTCAAGCTCCCGGAGTGTGCTTGGAATTGGAGCGAGGGAGGAAATGAACGCCCAGAGTGTCTGCACTTCTGAAGACATCACCCTAATTAGCATAGGGACATGTAAGTTAGAAAATCATTTTTCTCAGCGATTACAGAACAGTATTAGGTCAGACTATACAACATTGCAATAAAACTATAGTGTTGTGAACACTCTGAATCTGACTTCCGAGTTTGTGCTCCCCCCAGTGGCTGCTGATAGTAATGAAGCTGCTTTGGCTAACAGAAGTCTACCAGCTGAGGGCGATGATTAGCAATCAGGTGATACTGACTGGGGAGATATAAGTGAGCAACCTTCCCAAAATCCTTGCCGGCGATTTGTTTCCAGTTCACACCAGAGTTCTGATCTAGCGGGGGAGACATTGTGTGGCCTCAGTATTTTTGCATATCAGACGTGTTGGAATTTTTCTTAGAGTTTTTGCTGGATTGCAGACAGTCTTTTTTCCTGTCCTGTTCTATCTAGACAGTTTGGGCCCCAGAATTTGCTTACTCTATTTTCTGACTGTGTTTGTATTTCATCTTGTCTCACCGTCAGTATATGTTGGGGGCTACCTATTTCTTTGGGCCTCTACTCCGGGGCAGTTAGCTTTTCCCTTTCTCTCTTTAGGCTTAGTTAGCTGTCCAGCTGTGTCGAGGCGTCTAGGGCACCATAGGTACGTCCCACGGCTACTTCTAGTTGTGCTGTCAGTTTAGGGGTCTGCAGTCCGCCAGTTGCCAACCTCTCTGGGTTTCTGGTTGCCTGACCTATTTTTGCTACTGTCCTCCTCGGTTACCAAATCACAACAGAATCACCTGTAATTCTAGGGTACTCCAAATTAGTAAAGTATATTAAAAAAAAAAAAAAAAAAACTTTTCAGAATTTTTTATATATTTTTTCTTCTTTTTCTCTGGGGGCCGTAGGAGGATTTTTTCTTCAATGGAGATTAAGCAGTTGTCTGATTTTGTTGAGCAGCTTGCTGCTGAAGTTCGGGGAATTTCTGTCTATCTCACTCAGTTCTCTGCTGTGGAACCTAGGATCCCGCTTCCTGATTTATTTTCTGGGGATCGGTCTAAATTTTTGAACTTTAAGAATAATTGGAAGTTGTTTTTTGCCTTGAAACCTAAGTCCTCAGGGAACGCGGCGCAGCAGGTTAAAATTGTCATCTCCCTGTTGCGCGGCGACCCTCAGGACTGGGCCTTTTCCCTGACACCTGGGGATCCTGTTTTGAATGATGTTGATGTGTTTTTTCAGGCTCTGGGGTTGTTGTATGATGAACCTAATGTTATTGATCAAGCTGAGAAAACCTTGTTGGCATTGAACCAAGGTCAGGAAGCGGCAGAGTTATATTGTCAGAAATTTCGAAAGTGGGCAGTCCTTACTAAATGGAACGATGATGCCCTAGCGGCTCTTTTTCGGAAAGGTCTGGCAGAAACCGTAAAAGATGTTATGGTGGGATTTCCTGTCCCCTCTGGTCTCAACGACTCTATGTCATTAGCCATTCAAATTGACAGACGTTTACGTGAACGTAGAAATATGTGAGAGGTGGTGATACCTTTCGAACAAACCTCTGAGCCCATGCAGTGTGATGGGGTTGTTTCTGGGGCTCAACGTCGAGAAGTTTGAAAGCGTAATAAGTTGTGCTTCTATTGTGGGGACGCTTCTCATACTATTTCCGTCTGCCCTAAGCGGGGAAGATGTTTTGCGCGCTCATTTGTTTTGGGCAATGCACAGTCTAAATTTCTCTTGACTGTTACCTTGATCTGCTCCTAATCCTCATTTTCTGCTCAGGCTTTTGTCGATTCAGGAGCAGCCCTGAACCTGATAGATTTTGACTTTGCCAAACGTTGTGGTTTTCCCATGGTACTCCTGCGGACTCCTATTCCTTTGCTGGGTATTGATGCTACCCCTTTGGCGGAGAATAAACCCCAGTTTTGGACCCAGGTGATAATGCGGGTAGCCCCTGACCACCAAGAGAATTGTAAATTTTTGGTGTTGCATAATTTACATGAAAGCAAATGAAAGTGTAGACCAGCTCACCTATTTTCAGCGTGTAACAGCGCGGACTCCAAGAGGACCAACTCGGGAGGCAATGAGAAAAAAAGAGGAGGTAGTCCATCTGATATAAAATAGACCATTTATTCAAAATCCATTAGAAAACATGCCGCAGGCACAATGGCAATAACGCAGCAACGAGTTTTGAACACAAGGTGTGTTCTTTGTCAGAGCTGCATCAGAAGTGCAGGCGGGTCTATTTATCCTCCAAAGTGGAGACAAAACCACTCCCCAAACAGATCACATGATAGAACATAACAGATATCATAAAAACACAAAAAAAAACAAAGTAAAAAATACAAAATAACAAATTCCTAAAAACAGAAAAATAGATGAAATAATGGGCAGATACATAACTCAATAATGGAATAACTATTCCTTGCGCAGATTTAAGCCGGACGGATGGCAGGAGTCTAAATGAAACGCCCAGAAATTTTCACAATCCTGGAGACATTTGCGGATGTCCCCTCCTCTTGGAGATGAGAAAATTTGTTCAATGGCATAAACCTGGAATGAATCAGTATTGCGTTCGTGATGTTGGATAAAATGTCTGGAAGCCTGAGACACAGTACGAAAAGAATCAGATGAATTATATATATCACCCAAGTGCTCAGAAATACGTTTCTTCAAATTTTGGCTCGTGCAGCCAACATACATCTTGCAACAAATAGAACAATTAATGATATAGATTACATTATCACTGTTGCAATTCAAAAATTGTTTAATATAAAAATGTTCAGATGAAGCAGTATTGGAAAAAATTTTTCTTTATAGAACAAATTTACACATCCTACATCGACTGTGACCACATTCATAGAAACCCTTACAGCTGAGCCAAGTGAATTTATTACCATTTTTATTACTGCTATGTTCATGACTATTTAACATGTTCCCCATAGTTTGTGCCTGTTTAGGTACCACAGCACAGCCTGGTTCCAAAATTGTGGATAACAACGAATCCTCTACTAATAAAGGAAGATATCTAAGAACAATTCTTTTTATATCCCCAAATTGTGGAAAAATTTAAGGGATAAAACAGGTTTGTTCTGCCATTTTTTCTTAGATGTTGTGCTGTTATTCAGTAAATCAGGGCGTTTTCTTTTCTCTACAATTTTTTTCGCCCTGTTCAACATCCAATCTGGGTAACCTCGGTTTCTTAATTTTCTACTACTCTCCTGAAGTTCGACCAATAAATTAGTATCGTCACTACAGTTCCGTTTTATGCGGGTGAATTCCCCCACTTGTATGGACTTGATGGTATGTCTTGGATGACAGCGGGAGGCGTGTAAGATACTATTCCCGGATAATGGTTTACAAAATGTAGAAGTGGAAATTATATTACCTGAGGCAACCAAAGACAGATCTAAGAAAGAAATGGAAGATTTATGAGTAACTGAGGTGAACGATAATTCAAAAGCATTGTTGTTCATATATTGAATAAATTTGGGTATAGCAGTGGTATCGCCCCTCCAGATAAATAATAAATCGTCAATAAATCTCCCATATCAAAATAAACTAGAAATGAATGGATTCGTGTCAACATAAAGAAATTTCAGCTCCCAATAGGACATGACCAAGTTCGCAATGGATGGGGAGAATTTAGCCCCCATCGAAACACCCTTGCACTGCAAATAAAAATGTTTATCATACAAAAAAAAATGATGAGTCAGGAGAAAAAAAGTCAAATCCAAAATGTATTGACACAAGTCCTGAGAATAATTGCTGTAACGGGATAAGTGAAATCTCAACGCTTCCAGCGCAACCGTATGGGGGATACAGGTATATATTGACACAACGTCGCAGCTTATCCAGGAGCAAGCGGGATCCCACTGAATAGATGATAATTGTTCAAGAACATCCTGAGAATCCTTAAGGAAACCGCATGCTCGTGGACTAAAGGCTGCAACAATGAGTCCAACCATTCACCCGTCCTCTCAGTGACAGAACCAATACCTGAAATGACAGGTCTCAATGGTGGAGGAAAGAGTGCTTTATGAGTCTTAGGAAGACCATCTATTTATATAATGGTCTTATCCTGTCTGTCTGTCCAGGAAATCCCGTGTCGCTGATTGGTACGGCCGCGGCCAATCAGCGACGCAGGGCTAACTTGCCCATGTGGTCATGTGATTCACCAATTGCCCATGATGTACTGAACATGTTTTGTCAGTCACTGTGTCTGATGTACTTCTGTCACATTTACTGAACACGGGTAATACACAGTGACACGAGGTAATACATAGGTGACATGTGGTATTACCATAAGTAACATAAGGTAATACACAGTAAAATGAGGTAATATACAGTAACATGAGGTAATACACAGTAATATGAGGTAATACACAGTAATATGAGGTAATACACAGGTAACATGAGGTAATACGTGGTAATATACGGTAACATGAGGTAATACACAGTGATATGAGGTAATGCACAGTAATATGAGGTAATACACAGTAACATGAGGTAATACACAGTTATATGAGGTAATACACAGTAATATGAGGTAATACACAGTGACATGAGGTAATACACAGTAACATCAGCGACGAAGGGCTAACTCCGCCCATGTGGTCATGTGACTCACCAACTGCCCATGATGTATTGAACATGTTTTGTCAGTCACAGTGTCTGATGTACTTCTGTCACGTTTACTGAACACGGGTAATACACAGTGACATGAGGTAATACACAGGTGACATGAGGTAATACATAAGTAACATAAGGTAATACACAGTAAAATGAGGTAAAAACATAGTGATCACTGGATCAGCAAAAGGAGAGGAAGTGTTCATTCCAAGCATTGATTTATGTCCTTCGGACACTGGTCTTCCATTTAGGCTTCGGCGTCGACAATTTCCAATAAAACCAGCATTTGCCATGACAATAAACAAGTCAGAAGGTCAAACTCTACACCGTGTTGGCATATATTTATCGGAGCCCGTTTTTGGTCATGGACAACGCTATGTTGCATTTTCAAGAGTTAAAATGAGATCCAACGTCAAGGTGCAAGTTTTGGATACCCATTTACAAGGAAAGTTGCTTAGAGAAAAGTCAAAAAGTATTCACAAAAAATGTAGTGTACAAAAATATTTTGGATTGATATTGTTAACAAATATATTATAGAGTTGATGTACTTCTTTTGCCCGATGATTTATTTAAATACAGTTAGATATTCATGTAATAGTTTATATATTTTGATGATCTGTTTAATAATTTTGTTCAGTTGTATAAGTTCTATGAGCAATAACATTTAATGATAATGTATATATTTTCCCCGAAAAATCCTGTGTATTCATTGCATTATTCTTAAATCTTCATAAATAAACTACATACATATTCAAGAATACCCGATGCGTTAGAATCGGGCCACCATCTAGTGTATATAAAAGGGACTCTAGGTTGTTCCACAAATATGTAATCCTTTTCCTGTTTCGTTATCACTCCCAATGAAAACCCATCATTGATAACAGAGTGTGTTTCTTTCATAAAAGATTTTAAAGTGTTACCTGGTAGTTTGATGTAAGTAGAAGAATCAGATAACAGAAGCATCATTTGATCATGATAGACATCGAAGTCTAAAACCATCCCCAATCCTCCCTTATCCGACATTTTGATAATAATGTCGTCCATAGATTTCAATTCCTTAAGTGCCGTAAGTTCAGCTCTGGAAAGGTTGGAGTTATGGGTGGTGGTTAATGCCACAGTATGAAGTTTTTTTAAATCTCGTTGAATAGCCTCTTGGAATTGATCCATCAAATCAGATCTAGAGTGAACAGGGTAAAAAAAGGGATTTTTTACAGAAAAGACAGATTTCTGTTCAATGAGCGAAATCTGCGCCATGTTTTTCTAATGGATTTTGAATAAATCGTCTATTTTATATCAGCTGGACTACCTCCTCTTTTTTTCTAATAATTTACATGACATTATTGTACTGGGTTTTCCTTGGTTGCAGACCCATAATCCTATTTTGGATTGGAAGTCTGTGTCTGTGGTCAGTTGGGGTTGTCAATGTGTTCGTGGTGACACTCCGGTTTTTTCTATCTCTCCCCAGACTCAGGATGTCCCTGACTATTTGGCTGATTTTTCTGATGTGTTTAGTGAGAGTAAGTCTGCGTCCTTGCCTCCTCACAGGAGTTATGATTGCTCGATTGAGTTAGTGCCCAGATGTAAATTTCCCAAGGGTCGGCTCTTCAATTTGTCTGTACCTGAGCATGATGCTATGCGATCTTATATCAAGACAAAGAGTCATTGGAGAAGTGTCATATTAGACCGTCCTCTTCACCTTTAGGTGTCGGCTTTTTCTTTGTGGCCAATATAATCTTATTCGCATTAAGCATGGTGATGAATGGAAGACGGCGTTTAATACTCCTGAGGGGCATTTTGAGTACCTAGTGATGCCTTTTGGGCTCACTAATGCCCCTTCCGTCTTCCAATCTTTCATGAATGATATTTTCCGGATTTTGTGGATAAGTTTCTGATAGTTTATTTGGACGATATTTTGATTTTTTTCCAATGACTGGAACATGTTCGGATGGTATTCCGGATTTTGAGAGAAAATGCTTTGTATGGTAAGGGATCAAAATGTCTCTTTGGCATACAGAAGGTTTAGTTTTTGGGATTCATTTTGTCTCTGTCTGCCATTGAAATGGACCCGGTCAAGGTTCATGCCATTTATGATTGGGTTCAGCCCACTTCTTTGAAGGCTCTTCAGAAATTTTTGGGTTTTGCTAATTTTTATCGTAAATTTATAAGTAATTTCTCTGGTATTGTGAAACCACTGACGGATTTGACCAAAAAGGGTTCTGATGTAGTGAATTGGTCTCCAGAGGCAGTTTCGGCTTGTCAGGAGCTTAAGCGGAGATTCACTTCTGCTCCAGTTCTACGGCAACCTGATGTTTCTCTACCATTCCAGATGGAGATAGATGCTTCTGAGATTGGTGCAGGAGCCGTTTTGCCCCAGAGGGATCCTGTAACCTCTTAGATTAACCCTTGTGCTTTCTTCTCTCGAAAATTTTCCCCAGCTGAACGTAATTATGATGTGGGGAATTGGGAATTATTGGCTATGAAGTGGGCTTTTGAAGAGTGGAGACATTATTTGGAGGGAGCCAGACATCAAGTTGTGAGAAGAAAAGGTAGCACACTGTAGCGCTATAGCTTGCAAACACGAAATATGAAAGCTATAGCGCTACAGTGTGCTACCTTTTCTTCTTGTATGTATGAGTTGGTGACTCTAGGTTTAGCACCTGTTCACACTGAATCTAAGTTTGGATGTGCCGGTCAGTTTTTTGATATAGACATCAAGTTGTGGTCCTCACTGACCACAAGAACCTGATCTATCTCGAATCAGCCAAGCGATTGAATCCTAGACAGGCCAGGTGGGCCTTGTTTATCACGCGTTTTAATTTTGTGGTCTCCTTTCTTCCGGGCACTAAGAATGTTAAGGCGGATGCCCTCTCTAGGAGTTTCTTTGCGGACTCTCTTGATGTGATTGAGCCTACTGCCATTTTGAAGGAGGGTGTGGTTCTTTCCGCTATCTCACCCGATTTGAGACTGGCCCTGGAGGAATTTCAGGGGGATAAACCTGAACGTTGCCCTGTGGGGAAATTGTATGTTCCCGACCAATGGAGGAAGAAAGTAATGTCCGAAATTCATTGGTCTGAGTCCTATGGGACTTGTTCTCGGTCCAAGCCCTGCTCTCGCTCCAGTGGATTATTAATGCCACTGCCTGTACCCAGGAGGCCATGGACCCATATCTCTATGGATTTTATTTCTGACCTCCCTGTCTCTCAGATAATGACTGTTATCTGGGTGATCTGTGATAGATTTTTCAAGATGGTCCATCTTGTGCCACTGCCGAAGTTGCCATCCTCTTCTGAGTTGGTGCCCTTGTTTTTTCAGCAGGTAGCTCGTTTGCATTGCATTCCGGAGAACAGTGTGTCTGACAGAGTAGTCCAATTTGTTTCCAGATTTTGGAGAGCCTTTTTGTTCTAGACTGGGAATTCAGTTGTCTTTCTCCTATGCGTTTCACCCTCAGACCAATGGGCAGACTGAGAGAGCAAACCAGACTTTGGAAACTTATTTGAGATGTTTTGTATCTGCTGATCAAGATGACTGGGTCTCTTTTTTGCCCTTAGCTGAATTCGCTCTAAATAATAGGGCTAGTTCTGCCACTTTGATGTCCCCTTTTTTCAGCAATTTCGGGTTTCATCCTCGGTTTTCTTCAGGACAGGTGGAGGTTTCTGCCTGTCCGGGTGTTGACTCTATGGTAGAGAGAAAGCAGCAGATTTGGAATCAAGTAATGGATAAGTTGTCTCTCTCTCAGGAGAGGGCCCAACGGTTTGCCAATCAGCATAGGACTTCTGAGTTAGGGCTCCCCCTGGTGGCTGCTGGTAGTAATGAAGCTGCTTTTGCTAACAGAAGTCTGTCACCTGGTGGCGATGATTGGCAATCAGGTGTTACTGACTAGGGAGATATAATTGAGAAACCTTCCCTTGCCGGTGATTTGTTTCTTCCTTGTCCCTTTTGGAAGTCAGCTTGCTTCCTGCTTTGTCCTGCAACTTTCAGATAAGTTATTCTTCTTATTTCTGTGGCATTTGTTTTCCCTTTTGCTTTCTGCCCTTCTGGAGTTTGGTCAGCCAGGTTCCCCAGCGGGGGCCTGCGCTGGACTCTGTTTTTCATTTGCCACTGTTTATGTGTTTTCAGTCCCTGTTGTTTCAGTATTTGCTGTTTTGCTACCTGTTCACACCAGAGACAGTTTATGTATTTCCAGTTCCCAGTTATGTCAGTGTATGCTGGTTTGCTCCCAGTTAACACCAGAGTTCTGATCTAGCGGGGGAGAAATCGTGTGGTCTCATTATTTTTGCATATGAGACATGTTGGAATTTTTCTTAGAGTTTTTTGCTGGATTGCAGACAGTATTCTTTCCTGTCCTGTTTTATCTAGACAGTTTGGGCCTAAGCGTTTGCTTGCTCTGTTTTCTCCTGTGTTTGTATTTCATCTTGTCTCACCGCCAATATATGTTTGGGGGCTACCTATTCCTTTGGGGCTCTACTCCGGGGCAGTTAGCTTTCCCCTTTCTCTTTTTAGGCTTAGTTAACTCTCCGGCTGTGTTGAGGCGTCTAGGTCATCGTAGGTACGTCCCACGGCTACTTCTAATTGTGCTATCAGTATAGGGGTCTGCAATCCGCTAGTTACCAACCTCTCTGGGTGTCTGGTTGCCAAGTCTATTTTTGCTACTGTCCTCCTCGGCTACCAAATCATAACAGAGATGCTAATATAATGCAGCCCCCATGCAGACGCTAATATAAATGCAGCCCCCAAGGCGGACGCTAATATAATGCAGCCCCTCATAGGCAGACGCTAATATATTGCAGCCCCCCAGGCAGACGCTAATATAATGCAGCCCCCCAGGCAGACGCTAATATAATGCAGCCCCCCATAGGCAGACGCTAATATAAGGCCAGGCAGACCAATGCAGCCCAGAGATGCTAATATAATACAGCCCCCCAGGCAAATTCTAATAAAATGCAGCCCCCCAGGCAGACGATAATATAATGCAGCCCCCATAGGCAGATACTAATATAATGCAGCCCCCCAGGCAGACGCTAATATAAGGTAGCCCCTTATAGGCAGACACTAATATAATAAAGCTAATATAATAACGGACCGCTCCCGGCACATTAATCACTGGCACACCGCGATCAAACATGATCGCGGTGTACCGGGGCACAGGGAAGAATCGCGCAGGGAGGGGGTGAGCCGCCCGCCAGGGCCGTGGCATACTCAGCACGAGCCCGTCAACTTTTATGGGGGATGTCACGAGCAGCTACAGCTCGGTCCGTGGCCCTGGGTGCTCACTATAAATGGGGAGTATTTACAGGGGATTAGTGTTCGTGTAGTTTGTCGTGACACCACCTGTAGTACCTGGTCAGGGCGACCAGCGCTGCTGTGCAGGTCCTCTGGAAGGGATGGTGTTGTGCAGCTAGATGATGAGTCTCCTACAGGTAAGACTGTATCCTCCCAGGGCAGATAGATGATAGGTGTAGCAATGGTGCACAGGGATGTAGCAGAGGGGAGTGTGCGTCGCTGGAATAATCAGGAAACAGATCTGTTGCAGTTTCAAGGGTTTACTCACAGTCTGTTATCCGCGGTACAGATACCAGCCGGGTGCTGTGTCCTCCAAGAGAGTGGTCCAGCAACCCTCAGGTAAGTTAGTCGCACTTCCAAAGACTCCCTTTTGATATGTTCCTTTCTGGCTTCTTCTCTAGGTGCTACACTCCGACATGCACCACGCCACTACAGAGCCCTCGGACGAGGTAGTATTGGGTCCTTTCAGTTACCAGACCAGACCAGTGGTTAACTACGCTACCCAGCACGAAGGTTCTGGACGTATTTGACCCCTAAGCTTCCTCCCGGTGAGATTATGGTGGCTAGTTGCCCCGTGGAGAGACCCACTGTTCACGGTGTTACTAGCGGAGCTGAACTTTCCCACTAGTCTAGGGACCGTTCCCCGATGTTCGCCTGGTCCTCCTGCTTCAGGATGGGGCACACCTCAATTGCTGTCTCGCCCTGGACCCTTTCGCTCTCCTCAGCAAGGCTCCCTGAGATGGACTCAGAGGATCAGCAGGTCAGTCCAGTACCCACACACTGCCTGCCTGGCTCAAACTGGATTCTCTAATCTCACATGCAGCCTAATGCTGCCTAAGCCCCTCCCACCCATCTAGCTACACCCTGTTCTAACCAGCCTGAGTCAGACCATCCTCCCGAAGGGTTCGCCTGCACTCATCTAGCATGATGTGTGATGGATGCAGTGGTTGGAGTCAATGGGGTGCTTCCCCTGACCTGAGAGTCAGGTGCCACACCGCTGGGTGCGATGCAACATCTCTGTGGCGACTGGACCCTCAGGGCGCCACAGGGGCTCCCTGCGTGCTTCCTGAGACCCCCAGAACAGCGCAATGTGATCTGAGGCCTTCTCCTTGCAAGACCCGGATCCAAGATGGCTGCGGGGTCCTGCAAGGAGATGGCTTCAGCAGGCACTGAGAAAGCCTGCAGCAGTGCCTGTGAGATCGCTGGTCTCACACAGTGCTGTGCACACTGTCAGACCAGAGATCTGACTCTATACAGTGATGTCCCACCCTGGGACAAAGTAAAAAAGTTTAAAAAAAATGAAAATCACATGTGTAAAAAAAAATTCCAAAATCAAGGAAAAAAAATAAATTAATTTCTTCATGTAAATAAAAAAAAACAAAACAATAATAGTACACATATTTGGCATCGCCGCGTCCAAAACGACCCGCCCTATAGAACTGTCCCACTAGTTAACCCCTTTAGTGAACCCCTTAAAAAAAAAAAAAGCAAAAAATCAATGCTTTATCATCATACCGCCGAACAAAAAGTGGGAATAACCGGCGATCCAAAAAGACCGATATAAATAAACAAGGTACTGCTGAAAACATCATCTTGTCGCGCAAAAAACGAGCCGCCATACAGCATCATCAGCGAAAAAAATAAAAAAGTTATAGCTCGCAGAATAAAGCGATGCAAAAATAATTATTTTTTATATAAATTGTTTTAATTGTATAAAACGCCAAAACATAAAAAAATGATATAAAATGAGTATCGCCGTAATCGTACTAACCCGAAGAATAAAACTGCTTTATCAATTTTACCACAAACGCGGAACGGAATAAACGTCCCCCCCAAAAGAAATTTATGAATTGCTGATTTTTGTTCATTCTAACCTCCCAAAATCGAAATAAAAAGCGATCAAAATGTCACTGCTCAAAAAAGGTACCATAAAAACGTCAACTCGTACCGAAAAAAGAAAGACCTCACAGACTCTGTGGGCCAAAATATGCAAAAATTATAGCTCTCAAATGTGTGAGGCAAAAACTATTTTTTGCAATAAAAAGCGTCTTTTAGCGTGACAGCTGCCAATCATAAAAACCCTCTATAAATGTAAATCAAACCCTCCTTTAATCACCCCTCAGTTAGGGAAAAATAATAAAATTAAAAAAATTTACTTATTTCCATTTTCCCTCTAGGGTTAGGGTTGCGATAAAGTTAGGGTTAGGTGGGGCTAAAGTTAGGATTAGGGTTAGGATTGGGATTAGGGTTAGGGGTGTGTTAGCGTTAGGTTTGTGGTTAGGGTTATGGTTAGGGTTGGACTAGGGTTAGGGTGTGTTGGGGTTAGGGTTGGAGTTAGAATTGGGGGGTTTCCACTGTTAGGCACATCAGAGGCTCTCCAATTGTGACATGGCGTCTGATCTCAATCCAGCCAATTCCTGCGTTGAAAAAGTCAAACGGTGCTCCTTCACTTCTGAGCTCTGCCATGACCCAAACATAGTTTACCCCCACACACATATGGGGTATCAGCGTACTCAGGACAAATTGCACAATAACTCTTGAGGTGCAATTTCTTCTGTTACCCTTGGGAAAATAAAAAATTGGGGGCAAAAATATCATTTTGTAAAAAAAAAATAGATTTTTTGTTTTTACAGCTGTACGTTATAAACTTCTGTGAAGCACTTGGGGCTTCATAGCGCCACCACACATCTAGATAATTCCTTGTGGGGTCTATTTTCCAAAATGTGGTCACTTGTGGGAGGTTTCCACTGTTTAGGTACATCAGGGACTTTCCAAATGTGACATGACGCCCGCAGACCATTTCCATCAAAGTCTGCAATCCAAAACGTCACTTGTTCCCTTCCCGAGCCCCGACATGTGCCCACACGTAGTTTTCTTCCACATATGGAGTACAGCGTACCAGGACAAATTGAACAACAACTTTTCGGGTCCAATTTCTCCTGTTACCCTTTGGAAAATAAAATATTTGGGACAAAAAAATCATTTTTGTAAAAAAAAAAAAAAGATTTTTTATTTTTACTGCTGTACGTTTATAAACTTCTGTAAAGCACTTCGGGGTTCAAAGTTCTTCACCACACATCTAGATAATTCCTGAGGGGTCTACTTTCCAAAATGTGTCATTTGTGGGGGGTTTTCACTGTTTAGGCACATCAGGAGCTCTCCAAACACGACAACGTCGTCCAGCCATTCTGCGTTGAAAAGTCAAACGGCGCTCCTTCCCAAGCTCTGCCATGCACCCAAACAGTGGTTTACCCCCACAATAGGGGTATCAGCGTACTCAGACAAATTGCACAATAACTTTTGGGGTCTTGTTAACTTGGGAAAATAAAACTTGGGGTGAAAAGATCATTTTTGCGGAAAAAAATATGATTTTTTAATTTTACGACTCTACGTTATAAACTTGTGTGAAGCACTTGGGGTTCAAATTGCTCATCACCATCTAGATAAGTTCCTTAGAGGGTCTATAGTTTCCAAAATGGGGTCCCTTGTGGGGGGTTTCCACTGTTTAGGCACATCAGGGGCTCTCCAAATGCAACATGGCGTCCAATCTCAATTACAGCCAGTTTTGGTTGGAAAAAGTCAAATGGTGTCTCCTTCCATTCCGAGCTCTGCCGTGCCCCAAACAAGTGGTTCCCCCCACATATGGGGTACGCGTACCAGGACAAATTGGGGACAACAACTTTTGTGGTCCAATTTT
>JARQOD010004845.1:0-51960 GCA_033576555.1 Oophaga sylvatica
TATTGTTAGGGAAGGTTGCATCTGGCTTCCGTGATTTTCTTTTTCAGCCAGTTGTTTAATTTTTTACCTATTTTGTGAAGGCTCATTTACACAAACAACGTGCGGCTATGAAGCTTTCATTATTTTTGAGCAAAAAAAAACATTGGAAATGGTTGTTTTGAAACAAACTGCTTACAATGGAGCTGATATGAGTAAAACATGTGCGCCATTTTAAACAAGGTGAAGTGACAAGTGAAGATAAACCTCATTCTGGACGTCCTGCATTGATGAAAATGTGCCAAAAATTCATTAAGTCATTCTCGAAGATCACAGCTGAGCCATTGATGAACTTATGGAGTTGATGGAGTTTCTATTAGCAAATTTCAACGAAAGAATTGAGCACAAAATGAGTAGCAGCCAAATTCATGCCTTGCAACAACCACTTCTGCTGTTTTTTTTCCAAAAGAGAACCAAAAATTTTACAGCCCCTTTGGATAGCAGCATGTTTACTATCCTATTGTTTAGCATTGGGATTAAGCTTCCATTTTCTTTAAGAAGATAAGTAAGAACTACTTACTTATAATTTTGGACACTGCATTATCATACATATTTGCCCATCAGATACAAATGTATATATAAAAATACAACATATTTTTGAAGATGGCAATGATGTCACAGTATTCACCCTGTAAAAGTGTCCACAGGATATTTCAAGAACATTTCAAGAATTGCAGCTCACCCCCAATTAATACAACTGAGGCTGACCTGAAATATCAGAAACAGTCCACATACAAGACTGGTGGAGTATTTCCAAACAGCAAACTTTTAACCATTTTGGAAATAATTTTTAAGCACAATTAAGTTATCTGAAAGAAAATACCTTTAATTCTTGCACCTCATTACTTCTTAGAACAATGAATGTGTAAATTTTCACTGTAGAAATTTGCAATGACAAATATCGCTCACAGACTACTATTTATACAGTATGTCCTTTATGAGTTACTATAGGGATTTCAATAGTTATTCCCAGCAAGGAAACATGTACTGTATAAGGAAAATATTATTGGGTTTATTTTGTAAATTACCAAATGATAATGTGAGGTCATATATCAATAGATTTTCCAGTCTAAACATTTATAATAAATGTATTGAATTACTGAGGGTTACTAAATTTTATTATTTGTATTTTTTAAATAGTATTTTTATCTGTGCAACAATCATGTTGATTCAAGGTAGTAAAGGGGTTGTCCAGTGAAAATAAGAAATAACCACCTACCCATTGTAGGGTAGTGGTTTTCATGTCCATGCTGCAATGAGGTAGTGACCCAAGAAAGTTCAACTTAAATGCTGGTCCTTCAGCCTCAACACTGACATTCAACAATGCAGGCTCTTCAGCATCAACAATGAAATGCCCACTACCAGGTGTTATTTAGCCTCAACACTGCAATTTTCTACTGCAGTTTCTTCAGCCTCAACACTGAAATTATCCACTGCAGGTTTTCCAGACTCAACACTAACATTCTCCACTGCCGGGTCTTCATGCTCAACAATTCACTGCATAGCCAAACAATATGGGAGTACCAAATTACTAGGAACAATGCTTTCAGGTGGTCATCCAATACATTGGTTCAAAGGGTTATTGGTGTGCATGTAACGTTGGGGCAGGGCAGGCTTTGCATTTAATGCCTAGGCAAACAGTATGGCAGTACCAATTAAAGCTTAATGGAATCTTTGGTTTAATGTGGCCATCCAGTACGTGGCTTCAAAGGTTATTGAGGTGCGTGTAACTGTAAAGGGTATGCCACACTGAACAACATCGCTAACGGGATCGCTAAAAAACGTCACTATTTAGCGATCCCGTTAGCGATGTTGTTCTGTGCGGCATCTGCCAGCGACGAGCTTCCTGCTGTGATCTCGCTCGTCGCTGGAATCGTTCCGGACCCTACTTTATCGTCGGCGCTCCCGCTGGGTAAATATAATCGCTAAGTGTAGCACCTTTTCTTAGCGATTTAGCGGTACTTTTGTACCGCTAAAGTCGTTAAGGAGATCGCTAACCGCGATAGCGTCCTTAACGACATCGCTAAGTTAGGTAGCTACTAGCGATATAAAAACAATCCCGCTAGCGATCTCATTAGTATGCGACGCTAACGAGATCGCTAGCGGGATTGTGTAGTGTGGCAGTACCTTTAGGAGGGTCAGGGCTTAGCTCTTTAAATGTTTATGCTGCTACTGATATTCACATGTATATGATTGCTATGTTTCTCACTGTGACGTATTTGTGTATACTACGTAGGCTGTATGTTTGTGTTTATTGTCTTTTGTATTGTATTCTACATAGAGTAAGTAAGGTTAGTGTATCCTATCCTTTGGGAACATTAGAGGAGGACACTTGTAGTATAGTATTCATATACTGGGTAAGTGTAGTTTTGAAAATGCTACTAGACGGGGGTATATTAGTGGGTCAAGTTAGGAAGTTACAAGATGGTTTAGTGCGGGCACATTTGCAGGACACCAAGGAGTTAAGTAGAAGAAGTGTCAGCCGGGAGATGGTCAGACAGGGGTGGACCCTATTCCTGCTCGGATGTCCCTGGTCCTGAGCTGCGTAGCTGACATGAAGAGTGAAGTGAGAAAGGTACCAGCAGTAACGAAGCCTGTGAAGGAATCACCGTGTGACCGTCAGCCAGAGTCTGTGGTGTTATGTTTCGGTAGCTGAGGAGGACAGGAACAACAGCAGGGCAGCCGAACACCTGAGATGTTGGTAACTGAAGTGTTGCAGATTCCTAAACTAACGACACAACTAGAGGTAGCCGTGGAGCGTTCCTACGTTGATCCTAGACGCCTCGTCACAGCCTGAGAGATAACTACACCTAAAGGCAGAAAGATGAAAGCTATCTGCCCCGGAGCAGATCCCCATAGAAAATAGGAAGCCCCCAAACATATAATGGCGGTTAGACAAGATGAAAATACAAACATAGGCAGAAAATAGACTGATCAAATGCTGGGGCCACAAGCTGACTAAATAGGATAGGACAGGAGAGATTACTTTCTGCAACCCAGAAAACCCTACAAAAATCCAACAATTCTGATTTCAAAAATACTGAGATCACACAATCTCGCCACCCACTAAATCAGATCTCAGTGTGAACAAAAACCAAGCCGCAGCCACTGAAAAAACAGGAATAAGCAAATGAGCAAATAACAGTGGCTGCAGATAAACTGTGAGGAGCTCAGGCCCCAGGAGGGGACCTGGCTGACCTCCACAAAAGTGCAGAAAACAATGTAAAAAGCAAGCACAAAAAGAAAAGCAAAAAATATCTTATCTGAAAGCAGGAGATGCAGGCAAGGCTCCAGCAAACTTCCAAATGAACAAGGAACCACAATTGAGACAAGAACAATTGATCACCGGCAACCATCATTGGAGGGAACCTCCCTTATATCAGACCAATCCGTGATCCCAGACTGCCACTCCTCGCTGACCACTAGAGCGAGAGCAAGGCTTGGAGCGAGAGCAAGTCCCACAGGACTGCACAAATTCCCTGACGTCACGAGACAAAGTAGGCCACCAAAATGACCGACTCACCAAGTCTCTGGTACCAAAAATCCCGGGATGACCAGCCACCGTGGAACAATGAATCTCAGACATCACACTCTTCTTCCAATGGTCTGGGACAAACAATTTCCCAATAGGGCAGCGCTCAGGTTTATCCTCCTGACACCCTTCCAAGGCCAGTCTCAAATTGGGCGAGATGGTGGAAAGAACTACACCCTCTTTCAAAATAACAGTAGGATCAGATAACTCAGTAGAGTCCGCAAAGAAACTCCTCGAGAGGGCATCCGCCTTAACATTCTTAGTGCCAGGAAGAAAAGAAACCACAAAATTAAAACGCGTGAAAAACAAGGCCCACCTGGCCTGTCTAGGATTAAGTCGCTTGGCTGATTTGAGACAAACCAGATTCTTATGGTCCGTGAGGACCACCACTTGATGTTTGGCTCCTTCCAGCCAATGTCTCCACTCTTCAAAGGCCCACTTCATGGCCAATAACTCCCGATTACCCACGTCATAATTACGTTCAGTTGGAGAAAATTTTCGAGAGAAAAAGGCACAAGGGTTACTCTTAGTGGTCTCTGGATCTCTTTGGGACAAAACGGCACCTGCCCCAATTTCAGAGGCATCAACCTCCACCTGAAACGGTAGAGAAACATCAGGCTGCTGTAGAACAGGAGCAGAAGTGAATCTCTGCTTAATTTCCTGAAACGCAGAGACTGCCTCAGGAGGCCAATTCACCACATCAGAACCCTTTTTTGGTCAAATCAGTCAATGGTTTAACAATACCGGAGAAATTACCAATAAATTTACTATAAAAATTGGCAAAACCCAAAAATCTCTGAAGAGCCTTTAATGAAGTAGGTTGGACCCAATCACAGATGGCTTGAACCTTGACCGGGTCCATTTCAATAACAGACGGAGACAAAATGAATCCCAGAAATGAGACCTTCTGTATGCCAAAAAGACACTTTGATCCCTTCACATACAGTGCATTCTCTCTCAAAATCTGGAACACAGTCTGAACATGTTTCACATGAGAGTCCCAGTCATTGGAAAAAATCAAGATATCATCCAAATAAACAATCAGAAATTTATCCACAAAATCCCTGAAAATATCATTCATGAAGGATTGGAAGATGGAAGGAGCATTAGTGAGCCCAAAGGGCATCACTAGGTACTCAAAATGCCCCTCTGGGGTATTAAACGCCGTCTTCCATTCATCCCCGTGCTTAATGCGAATAAGTTTATACGCCCCCCTGAGGTCAAGCTTGGTAAACCAACTAGCACTTTTCACCCTGGAAAACAGGTCAGAAATCAAGGGTAACTGATATTGATACTTAACATTGATCTTATTCAAGAGACGATAATCAATAGACGGCCTCAATGAACCATCCTTTTTGGCAACAAAGAAAAAACCGGCACCCAAGGGTGAAGAGGATGGTCTGATATGACCCTTTTCCAATGACTCCTTGATATAAGATCGCATAGCATCGTGTTCAGGTACAGACAAGTTAAAAAGGCAACCTTTAGGAAATTTACCACCAGGCACTAATTCAATAGCGCAATCGTAGCTCCTGTGAGGGGGCAAAGATGCAGATTTACTTTCACTAAATACATCCGAAAAATAAGTCAAAAAGTCAGGAACATCCTGTCACTTGGGAGAGGCAGAAGAAACAGGAGTGTCGGCATTAACACATTGGCAGCCCCAACTGGTCACAGACACAGATTTCCAATCCAAAACAGGATTATGAGACTGTAACCAAGGGAAACCTAGTACAATAATGTCATGCAGATTATATAGCACCAGAAACTTGCAACTCTCCTGATGATCTGGTTCAACCCTCATTATCACCTGAGTAGAAAACTGGGGTTTATTCTCTGCCAAAGGGGTAGAATCAAGGCCCAGTAGGGGAATATACTTCCGCAGGGGTATCATGGGAAAGCCACAACGTTTGGCAAAGTCAAAATCCATCAGGATAATAGCTGCTCCTGAATCAGCAAAAGCCTGAGCAGAAAATGTGGACTGGAGCAAATCAGGGTAACAGTCAACAGAAATTTAGTCTGAACACTACCCAAGACAACTGAGCATGCAAAACGTCTTCCCCACTTAGGGCAGACTGAAATAGCATGAGAGGCATCACCACAGTAGAAACATAACTCATTGCGCTTTCGAAACTCATGATGCTGTGCCCCAGAAGTCACTCTGTCACACTGCATGGGCTCAGAAGCTGGCTCACAAGGCAACACAATCTAACGCATACCTCTGCGCTCACGCAAACGTCTGTCAATTTGAATAGCCAATGACATAGAATCATCGAGACCAGAGGGAGCAGGGAATCCCACCGTAACATCCTTTACATTCTCTGACAGCCCCATCCGAAAAAGGGCTGCCAAAGCATCATCATTCCATTTGGTCAGGACTGCCCACTTTTGGAATTTCTGACAGTACAACTCAGCGTCTTCAAGACCCTGATTTAATGCCAACAAGGCTTTTTCAGCTTGATCAGTGACATTAGGTTCATCGTACAATAACCCCAGAGCCAGAAAAAATGCATCAACATCATTCAAAACAGGATCCCCAGGTGTCAGGGAAAAAGCCCAATCCTGAGGATCGCCGCGCAGGAGAGAGATGACAATTTGATCCTGCTGTGCTGCGTTCCCTGAGGACTTAGACTTCAAGGCAAAAAACAACTTACAGTTATTTTTGAAATTCAGAAATTTAGCCCGATACCCCAAAAACAAATCTGGCATGGGAATCCTAGATTCCACAACCGGCAACCCAGCAAGATAGGTAGCAATACTCCGAACCTCAGTGGCAAGCTGATCCACACGGCCAGACAACTGTGCAAACTCCATTGAGAGAAAAAAAAAATCCTCCTCAGCACCCAGAGAAAAAGAGGGAAAAAATGCACCAGACAGAAAAAAAAAAAATCTCTGACAACTATGACAACTTTTTTATCTTTCCACACTATTTTTCCCTTCTGTGAGTACCATATAATTTTCAATTATGGCCGGTGATACTGTTATGTTTCGGTAGCTGAGGAGGACAGGAACAACAGCAGGGCAGCCGAACACCTGAGATGTTGGTAACTGATGGGTTGCAGATTCCTAAACTAACGACACAACTAGAGGTAGCCGTGGAGAGTTCCTACGTTGATCCTAGACGCCTCATCACAGCCTGAGAGATAACTACACCTAAAGGCAGAAAGATGAAAGCTATCTGCCCCGGAGCAGATCCCCAAAAAAAATTCGAAGCCCCCAAACATATAATGGCGGTTAGACAAGATGAAAATACAAACATAGGCAGAAAATAGACTGAGCAAACGCTGGGGCCACAAGCTGACTAAATAGGATAGGACTGGAGAGATTACTTTCTGCAACCCAGAAAACCCTACAAAAATCCAACAATTCTGATTACAAAAATACTGAGATCACACGATCTCGCCACCCACTAAATCAGATCTCAGTGTGAACAAAAACCAAGCCGCAGCCGCTGAAAAAACAGGAAACAGCAAATGAGCAAATAACAGTGGCTGCAGATAAACTGTGAGGAGCTCAGGCCCCAGGAGGGGACCTGGCTGACCTCCACAAAAGTGCAGAAAGAAATGCAAAAAGTAAGCACAAACAGAAAAGCAAAAAATATCTTATCTGAAAGCAGGAGATGCAGGCAAGGCTCCAGCAAACTTCCAAATGAACCAGGAACCACAATTGAGACAAGAACAATTGATCACCGGCAACCATCATGGGAGGGAACCTCCCTTACTTATATCAGACCAATCCGTGATCCCAGACTGCCACTCCTCATTGAAAGGTTCAGTACTGTCTGTAACCACCAGAGGGAGCCTCTGCTCGGAAACCATCTCTAGCACATTCAGAACACTGTGGGCTGATGAAGTAGAAATACCACACGAAAAACAGCCATGTAGTCTCAAAAAAATATCTTTATTATTACAAAATAGCATAAAAGATAGTCTGATAAAATGGAAACAGGAAAACAATGGCACAAGGGAAATGTGATCAGATATGACAGCAATCACAAAACAATGAATGAACTTAGGCCAGACAACGGACTCTGCTCATATAGTGTATATATATATGATGTTAGAATAAACAATTATATCAACTCGAGGTATATAACAAAAGACAAATAATCAGCATATGATAGGCATAACAACCAAAATATAAAGACAAGTAGATATAGAAGTAATGGCAACCAACGGGTACCCCTATCCCAGTGGATATTTTAGAAAGGCTATGCAATGAAGCGCACTGTGCCTATATATAGGCTCGGTATATGGTGGCTAATCTCACCAGTGCAATATAGAAAAACCATGTATCTAATGCCAGTAGGATAAAAGGCCCATATATGTTCTCAACTACCCGTCCATATAAGTAAATCAAAAGGATATCCTAACTAAATAGCAGGAGGGATCCAAAAATACTGCCATGTGAAACTGGTAAGCATTACCTCGGGTGAGAGCAGAGGAGCGTCCGGCCCTCCCCAATGCGCGTTTCGGAGCCGCAATGCTCCTTCCTCAGGGGGCGTGTGGAGAACTCGCAGGTGCCTCCATTTATACCGACACCGCAGGAAATACGGCGGTGACGATACAGCCATTTAGCCCAAATAGGCTCCACCCCTTCAAACGTCACGTGTCCAGCTGGAAAAGGACGTATCAGGGAGAGGGGCGGTAACTACGGGTGCCTGCGCATGCACAGAGGATGAAAAAGGGGGCATCACCGTCATATTGGAAAGGGGCAAGGAAAACATAAAAACAAACAACATAACATTGTGCAGAGCGCAATACCCAAATGGACCACACAGATCTCAAAGTCCATAAGCATGTTATGTCCATTGTGGGGCCCCACATGGACAAACCTGCGCAAGACAGAGAACGAGTTAGCCGCAGGTATTGTGAAATACAGTGCATACAATAAGTGCTGGGTGCCCTCTATGGTAACAACCCATAATACGAACATAACCAAATAAAAAATCATATATAACAAAAATAAAAAACAAAAAACATACAAATGTGAGCATGAACCTAAGACAGGAATGCAAATACAGCCTATCAACAACAATATATTTAAGATACATAAAGAGAAAAAAGGTAACAATAGAGTTGTGCCAGAACTCATATTATTGCATCATAAGGACTATATATATATATATATATATATATATATATATCTCACTACACCAATATCCAATAGTTGAACAGAAAAAGTCCTTGTTTGCTGTAGCATCATGAGAACTCATATATTCTTCCAGCTTGAGGCTGCTGTGGACTGAAGAGCAATGGAAATGTAATATCCAAATGTACACAACTATAGAGAAATAAAAGATAAAAACAAATTAAAATTAGGATATAAACAAAACATAAATTCAATGAATACCGACATACACAGAGAACAGTGATCACAGAAATGGGACAAATGATAGATTTTCATGTAGACCATCTGGAACAATAGTACCCAAGGTCCAAATCCATCTAGTCTCCATTTGAGCCAATCTTTTGGACAAGTTGCCACCTCTTATGTTAATATTAAGAAGGTCAATGCCCCGCACCCTAAGCAATGTCCCATCACTTTGATGGCATTCCCTAAAGTGTCGAGGTAGTGTCTTCAGGGTGGAGATGTCTGTGCAGGAGGATGCCGCCTGTATGCCCAAAACGTGTTCTCTAATGCGGACTTTCAGCTGCCTTGTAGTAAGTCCTATATATATTAAGCCACATGGGCAAGTGGCATAGTATATAACGAAGCGAGAGACACAGGTAATTCTCTGCTTGATACTGAATGTCACATCGCCCTTAGAGTTTGTAAAATTTGTACATCGCTCAATACTAGGGCAGGCGACACACCTCCCGCACGGAACACATCCACCCATGTTAGACACAGAACTGAGGAAATGAGAGGGAGCAGAAGGTGTATAATGACTGCGAGTAAGGCGGTCACGTAGGTTTTTAGCTCTCCTAAAAGTAATCGCAGGCCGCTTCGGGAGAAATCTTTGGAGAATCGGGTCGGCTTGTAAAATGGGCCAAGCTCTATTTATGGCAGATCTCATAGTATGAGATTGAGAGTGAAAAGATGTGATGAATCTTGGCATATAAGAGGTATCCGGATTACGTGCATCATTCCTGTAGAGAAGATTATTGCGCACCGAATACTTAGCACGGTGATACGCTTTCTTAATAGATCGTCCACTATATCCTCGTGCCAAGAACCGATTTTTCAGTTCTCTTGCGCGGCATTCAAAATCAAGATCTGTGGAACAGATCCGCCGCAATCTCAAAAATTGTCCCACGGGAATAGCACGAATCACATGTCGCGGATGGCAGGATGACGCATGTAATAACGTGTTTGTAGCCGTTTTTTTACGGAATATATCAGTCTGGACGAAACCATGACAATCTTTGCGGATAGTAACGTCCAGGAAGTCAACAGACGTAGGGTCCCATATCAATGTTAGAAAGATGGTGAGATCATTATTGTTTAGAGTGGAGACAAACTGCACAAGGTCGACGGAGGTGCCCTGCCAGACAAAGAAGATATCGTCGATATACCGTGTCCAAAAGAGGACACGGCTAACCGACCCCTGTTTGTCTGACAGGAATAAGTCCCTCTCCCACAGCCCCAGGAACAGGTTGGCATAGGCAGGCGCAAAGGCCGCACCCATTGCCACCCCCTGAAGCTGCAGGTAGAAGGACCCCTTGAACACAAAAAAGTTGTGTGTGAGGGTAAACTCCAGTAGTTCCAGGATGAGGTCTCTAAGTCCCGCTTGTATATTGGAAGTCTCCAAAAAGAAGCGGGTGGCCCTAAGGCCATCAGTATGTCTGATGTTGGTATATAAAGACTCAACATCCATGGAAGCTAGAAGAGTGTCCGCCTCTAAACACAGTCCGTCGACCCTGCGCAGCAGGTCCCCAGTGTCCTGAAGAAAAGAAGGTAGGCCAGTGACCAAGGGTTGCAAATGAAAGTCAACCCATTGACTGATGTTTTCCAAGTAGTTACCCCTGCCAGAAATGATGGGCCTGCCCGGTGGTGACGTCTCACTTTGTGAATTTTTGGGAGAAGACATAAGGTAGAAATTGTAGGTTCCTTCACGACGAGTGCCGAAGCCAGCTCCTTAGTGACAATGCCGTCATTTAATGCTCTTTTAAGGATGGAATCAAGTTTGGCCGAATAAACAGCTAGGGGATTATATGTTAATTTTTTATAGCAAGTGGAAACACTTAACTGGCGGAAGGCATCCTCCTGCACAGACATCTCCACCCTGAAGACACTACCTCGACACTTTAGGGAATGCCATCAAAGTGATGGGACATTGCTTAGGGTGCGGGGCATTGACCTTCTTAATATTAACATAAGAGGTGGCAACTTGTCCAAAAGATTGGCTCAAATGGAGACTAGATGGATTTGGACCTTGGGTACTATTGTTCCAGATGGTCTAAATGAAAATCTATCATTTGTCATATTTCTGTGATCACTGTTCTCTGTGTATGTCGGTATTCATTGAATTTATGTTTTGTTTATATCCTAATTTTAATTTGTTTTTATCTTTTATTTCTCTATAGTTGTGTACATTTGGATATTACATTTCCATTGCTCTTCAGTCCACAGCAGCCTCAAGCTGGAAGAATATATAAGAGTTCTCGTGATGCTACAGCAAACAAGGACTTTTTCTGTTCAACTATTGGATATTGGTGTAGTCAGATATATATATATATATATATATATATATATATATATATAGTCCTTATGATGCAATAATATGAGTTCTGGCACAACTCTATTGTTACCTTTTTTCTCTTTATGTATCTTAAATATATTGTTGTTGATAGGCTGTATTTGCCTTCCTGTCTTGGGTTCATGCTCACATTTGTATGTTTTTTGTTTTTTATTTTTGTTATATATGATTTTTTATTTGGTTATGTTCGTATTATGGGTTGTTACCATAGAGGGCACCCAGCACTTATTGTATGCACTGTATTTCACAATACCTGCGGCTAACTCGTTCTCTGTCTTGCGCAGGTTTGTCCATGTGGGGCCCGACAATGGACATAACATGCTTATGGACTTTGAGATCTGTGTGGTCCGTTTGGGTATTGCGCTCTGCACAATGTTATGTTGTTTGTTTTTATGTTTTCCTTGCCCCTTTCCAATATGACGGTGATGCCCCCTTTTTCATCCTCTGCGCATGCGCAGGCACCCGTAGTTACCGCCCCTCTCCCTGATACGTCCTTTTCCAGCTGGACACGTGACGTTTGAAGGGGTGGAGCCCATTTGGGCTGAATGGCTGTATCGTCACCGCCGGATTTCCTGCGGTGTCGGTATAAATGGAGGCACCTGCGAGTTCTCCACACGCCCCCTGAGGAAGGAGCATTGCGGCTCCGAAACGTGCGTTGGGGAGGGCCGGACGCTCCTCTGCTCTCACCCGAGGTAATGCTTACCAGTTTCACATGGCAGTATTTTTGGATCCCTCCTGCTATTTAGTTAGGATATCCTTTTGATTTACTTATATGGACGGGTAGTTGAGAACATATATGGGCCTTTTATCCTACTGGCATTAGATACATGGTTTTTCTATATTGCACTGGTGAGATTAGCCACCATATACCGAGCCTATATATAGGCACAGTGCGCTTCATTGCATAGCCTTTCTAAAATATCCACTGGGATAGGGGTACCCGTTGGTTGCCATTACTTCTATATCTACTTGTCTTTATATTTTGGTTGTTATGCCTATCATATGCTGATTATTTGTCTTTTGTTATATACCTCGAGTTGATATAATTGTTTATTCTAACATCATATATATATATACACTATATGAGCAGAGTCCGTTGTCTGGCCTAAGTTCATTCATTGTTTTGTGATTGCTGTCATATCTGATCACATTTCCCTTGTGCCATTGTTTTCCTGTTTCCATTTTATCAGACTATCTTTTATGCTATTTTGTAATAATAAAGATATTTTTTTGAGACTACATGGCTGTTTTTCGTGTGGTATTTCTGTATTTTGTACAGTTTGTCTCATTATCTGGTCCAGAATGCACATGCATGTTTGATACGTTATATCTTGCATAAAGTATATATATTTTCCGCATGTGATATGTTGGTTACCAATAATTTACATGGGCTGATGAAGTAGTAGAGCCAGTGGACTAGCCACTGTGGTAGCATTCAGCAGAAGTGTGCGTGCTGAATAAGTAGTCGACTGGGCCACCAGCGAGTACACGGGCAGGATAGCCAGTAGGTGGTGGATGACCTAGTAGATGTGTATTTCTGATACTGGACTGAAGTTGATTCCAGGGAAAGAGATCGAAGTGCCGTTTTCACAGGGCTCCTCGTCCCACAGTTACTTTGTTGTCCATTCTGGTGTAGCAGAAGAAGTACAGTACAGTAGAAGATGTATTGCTGGTACCGTGTCAAACGTGCTAATGGTGTTCTGGATGTGCTGTCCCCGGAGGAAAATAAAGCTGAGTTGTTTGAAGTTATTCTGGGCTCCGACTCCAATCCTTTGAACCCCGGGAGAGATGAAGCAGCTGCCAGCTCAGTAAGTGCAGATAGCGCTGACAAGTCCACCCCCTGGCTATGTTATTACATGTGGGGTAGGCGGCAGGATCTCGTTGCCCCATCTGGCAGTGAGACAGTAGCAGTGATGAAGTACATGGGAAGAGCTAGACAGAATGCAGTAACCCGTAATGTACAGATTGAGGAATGTGATGAAAAGTACTACAAGTTGGATGTGACTCCAGTACCGGATTTGACTAAGGAAGAAATAGAGAAAAATTCCACGAACCCCAAGATGGCGACTGTCAAGATGGAGGATTGTGGCGCCAAAATGCACTGTTCTTGTCAATAAGATGCACTTCGTGGGCGTGACAGCGTCTGGATGGTGCCAAACAAGAAATGTCAACAATGTCGGGACCGCCCTGGAAGGAAGGGTGTGTACAGATGGACGTTCGCCCTTTCCCACCTAATGCTGGAAAATGGGTGGAGAGGCCGGCGAGAGCCCCACCCTGGAATGGGAGTGGCCCTGCAGTATGTTTTGAGTGCAGCTGTCATGTATAGTGTACAGTTCCTATAGCGTCTTGTGCTTGGGTGCGAGGAAAACACAGGAGACATAGGTTGAAATGAAATGACTTGTATTACTTCATACAAGCATGCTGAAAAGTTCACACAGTTTGCAGGAACAGCGACAGGAGACACAGCAGGCCAGAGTAACTTCAAGCACTACAATAAATCTCCAAAGCAGGTTCAGGATCTCTTCTCTGTACCGTAATTCCTCTGCAAACATGGATTCACCAAACAGCAGGTTTCCAGAGTCCAAAAGTGTTCCAAGGTTCCTCAGTAGGGAGTAGCTGGAGTACAAGTCCAAGGCTTCCAGGAGTCAGGTCACAGACTGACTGAGGCTTGATTCAGGAGCACTGATTGTTCAGCTGAGGCTGCTTAAGAAGCAAGAGGGAAGAATCAGGGCGGGAACATGAAAACTGGAAACTCCATATTAACTGAGGGCAAGAGCTGCAGAAAGACAGAAAGCAAAATGGCCGACGGAAAACTGAGTTTCAAGGAACATGTCAACAGAGACAAAGAAACTTACATTACTCCCCCCTTAGGGACAACCTCCGGATGACCTCAGACCAGGCTTGTCAGGGTACCTCTGATGAAACTGGCGGAGCAGGCGAGGAGCATTTACATTATTGACTGGTTCCCATGAGTTGTCCTCCACTGGGTAGCCCTGCCATTTAATCAAATATTGCAACTGATTTCTGTACAACCTGGAATCTAGAATCCTTTCCACCATAAATTCTTCCTGACCATCGACCAGCACTGGGTCAGGGCAAGGAGAAGAACATCCAGGAAACGTATTGGGTGTTGCAGCCTTTAGTAGGGATACATGAAAGACAGGGTGGATTCTCATAGTTCTGGGCAGTTGAAGACGACAAGCAACAGCACTTATAATCTTATTGATCTTATAAGGTCCAATGTACTTATGTCCCAATTTAGACGATGGAATCTTTAATTTAAGATTTCTGGTTGACAGCCAGACCAAATCTCCTACCTTGAAAACTGGTGCAGGTTTACGAAATTTATCTGCTGCTTTCTTGTACCTTTCCTGAGCCAATTCTAGAT
This sequence comes from Oophaga sylvatica, assembly GCA_033576555.1. Taxonomy (NCBI): domain Eukaryota; kingdom Metazoa; phylum Chordata; class Amphibia; order Anura; family Dendrobatidae; genus Oophaga; species Oophaga sylvatica. Next base: position 14,659 of record JARQOD010004845.1, read on the forward strand.
TTTCCTTTAGAAGATCCATATTCTTTTGTAAAGAAGTGATTCTTTCAGCCACTGCCGGCAAGGGCGTATCTATGGGAAATCGAGGAAGAATGTTAGGATGATAACCTAGATTGGAGTAAAAAGGAGACTGCTTAGTCGAGGCGCTCTGAGAGTTGTTATAAGAGAACTCAGCCAGTGGAAGTAGATCCACCCAATCATCCTGTAGGTGGCAGATAAAACAGCGGAGATACTGCTCCAGGGTCTGATTGGTTCGTTCTGTCTGTCCATTAGTCTGGGGATGAAAAGCAGAAGAAAGGTTTACTTTAATGTCCAATGCTGCACAGAAATTTTGCCAAAACCTTGAAGTGAATTGCACCCCTCGATCCGAAATGACCTCATCCGGTACTCCATGTAAGCGAAACACATTCTTAATCATCAAGTCTGATGTCTGTTTTGCAGTGGGTAAGCCGACACAAGGGATAAAATGAGCTGCCTTTGTTAGACGGTCAACCACCACTAGAATGGTGTTCTTCCCTTGAGAGGTTGGTAACTCCACAATGAAGTCCATAGAAATGGATCCCCACGGGTGGGACGGGGTGGGAAGAGGTTGCAACAGACCAGTTGGTGAGGAGCGAGGTGTTTTGCATCTTGCACAGACTTCACATGAAGTGACATAGTTTAAGACATCTTTCCTGTAAGTGGGCCACCAAAAGAAACGAGAAAGAAATTCTTGTGTCTTTAGAATTCCCCTATGCCCGGCTATCTTGGAATCGTGGATGAGTTGCAATACTCTCAATCTGACTGTTTCAGGTATATACAGACGTTGTCCCTGAATCCACACACCATTCTTAAAGACAAGACTTACGTCCCTTGGGGGTTGAGCCAACAAAGAATCCGCATGATATGCTTCCTTGATGTCCTTAAGTAGGTCTTGATTATGAATCACTCCCAGGAATCTAGAGTCAGGAAGAATAGTCTTAGGAGGAGTAAGTGGACGTGTCTCTGCTGAATGAATCCTAGAGAGTGCATCAGCCTTTCCATTGCGCGATCCTGGTCTATAAGAAATGACAAAATTAAATTGGTTTAGGAAAAGATTCCAGCGAGCCTGGCGAGGAGTCAGGCACTTAGCCGACCTGATAAATTCAAGGTTACGATGGTCTGTCAGGACGACTATTTGCTGTGCAGCTCCCTGAAGAAGGTGTCTCCATTCCTTGAAGGCGGCAATAATGGCCAACAATTCTCTATTGCCCACATCGTAGTTCCTCTCAGCCGAAGACAACTGCTGGGAAAAGAAGGCACAGGGATGCAAGACATTCTTCTCACCTGTTCTCTGAGAGAGTATAGCTCCAACGGCACAGTCTGAAGCATCCACCTCTATTATGAAGGCAAGCTCGGGGTTGGGATGTACTAAGATAGGTGCGGTGGTAAATTTATCCTTTAAACAGGAAAATGCTTCCTGAGCTTGCGGGGTCCAGGAGAACCTAGACTGTTTCCGGGTAAGTTGGGTGATAGGTGACACTACCTCAGAAAAATTCTTAATGAAACGTCTATAGAAGTTTGCAAACCCGATGAAACGCTGCACCTCCTTCACATTTCTAGGAATTGGCCAATTCTTGATGGCTTGGGTCTTGCTTCCATCCATACTAATCCCTTGCGTAGATAGTACATACCCCAGAAATTGAATTTCGGTCCTATGGAATTCACATTTTTCAAGTTTGATGTAGAGATGGTTTTGTCTTAGGCGTTCTAAGACCATTCTCACATGTCCATGATGTTCCTCTGTGGAGTTAGAAAAAATTAGAATATCATCCAGATAAATCACCACAAATGTATCTAGGAGATCCCTGAAGATATCATTCACGAAGTGTTGGAAAGTGGCTGGGGCGGTACTCAGACCAAAAGGCATAACTAGATATTCAAAGTGTCCATAGCGTGACCTGAAAGCAGTCTTCCATTCATCCCCAGGTCTAATACGGACCAAGTTATAGGCCCCACGGAGATCCAGTTTAGAGAAAATTTTGGCATGCCGCACTCTCTCCAACAATTCAGGGATTAAAGGCAATGGATAACGGTTTCTAATAGTAACCTTATTGAGTTCCCTATAGTCTATGCAGGGTCTCAGAGATCCATCTTTCTTCTTCACAAAGAAGATGGGTGCACCTGCGGGAGATGAAGAGGGGCGTATGAAGCCCTTGGCTAAATTTTCGTCTATATAATCCTTCAAAGCTTTTAGCTCGGGCCCCGCTAGGGGGTAGATCTTACCAAAAGGTATCTCGGCTCCAGGCAATAATTCAATTGGACAATCATATGGACGGTGAGGAGGAAGCTGATCAGCGTTCTTCTTGTCACATAAATCCACATAGTCCTGGTATACAGCTGGTAGTTCAGGGACTGACATGGTTCCTTTAGGAACAGAGCAAGCTGAAACTCCTTGACTCATCTGTTTCTCCGGAAAGTGTAATTCCTTGGTCTCCCAGTTAATCATAGGATTCTGCGCCTGCAGCCATGGTAGCCCTAGAATAATGGGAAAGTGGGGAGAAGAGATAAGCATAAAAGACATTTTCTCCTGATGATCTTTACCCATAAGGACCCTCAAAGGCTCTGTTTCTTGATCCACTGGTCCAGAAGTCAGTAGAGAGCCATCCACAGTCTCCATCTGTACTGGAGTAGCCTTCTTCACTGAACGTATCCCCTGTTTCAGAGCAAAGGAGATATCCATAAAATTTCCACTTGCTCCTGAGTCGATCATAGCAGAGCTAGACACCCAGACTGACTCAACCCAGAGTTTGATGGAAAGGAAGCAATGAGAATTGTTTCTTTTACAACTCAGCTGGGACACCGCTGAGGAAACTTGAAAAATTGCAGCGTTTATACCGTCATCGTCCCCAGAACTAACAGAGTTTAAGTCCGAGAAATCAAGATCTCTTGCAGCAGATCTCTCTGGAGCCTGAGGCTCGGACATGACAGAGCTCCTCTCGCAACACTCACAGTGAATGACTGCTGCAGTAGTCTTACGAGAACGGCTGGGGCAGTTTATAATGAAGTGCCCTGACTTACCACAGTAGAAACATAGATTTTCCTTTATACGATGTTCTTTGCGTGCATCACTAACCCGTCTTTGTAAAGAGTCCACCTGCATGGGTTCAGGTTCTGGTTCCCTTGTGATCCTACTCAAAGGTTCCTTAGCTGAGGAGGGAGGTAGTAAAAGGTTAGTGCGATTATTTTCGAACCATCTCTCTTGTCTGCGTTCAGTCAGACGAGCATCAATACGGATACAATAGTTAATAAAGTCACCTAACGCAGTGGGAGGGTCGGCACGAGCAAGTTCATCCTTAATCAGTGGAGACAACCCTTTCCGAAAAATAGATTTTTTAGCGGAAGTGTCCCAAGTGGTATCAAGAGCCCATCTCCTGAAATCCAGGGCATATTCGGCTACTGAACGCTTACCTTGGCGCAAAGTTAACATGGCTGCTTCAGCTGTTGCACCTCGATTGGGGTCATCAAACACCTGCCCCATGGCTGAAATAAAAGCATCAAGGTGATTCAAACAATCATCCTCAGTCTCAATCAGAGGGTTTGCCCACATCAAAGCCTTATTGGTAAGCAACATGATTATAGTAAGCACTTTGGATCGTTCAGTGGGAAATTGTGAAGCATGTGCAGAGAAAAATAAATTGCATTGATTAATAAATCCCCTGAATTTCTCACGTTCACCGCCAAAACGAAAAGGAGGTAATTTGGGGATCCCAGAACTTGGGGTTATGGCAGGAGCCTGGGCTCGTTCCTCTAGAGCCTCAATCCTGGCTCGCAATTCCTGGGTAGTCTGTCCAAACACTTGCAAATTATGATTAGTGAGGTCCTGTAGGCTTGCAAAACGGGTTTTTAAAGTCTGTACATCTGAAAGGATTGTATCAGTCACTCCGCAAAGTTCCTTTATGCGGGCCTCCATCTTCCAGATCTTTTAAGGCAGAAGTGCTGGAAGGAGAAGAGGAAAGGAAAAAAAAAAAAAACAATAGTGTTTACCTGTGGTAACACTCCAGAGTAAAATTTTAAGGGAATGCGCTCACCTGGAATGGTTGTGAGAAGTCACAACCACTGTCATCACATAAGGTATTAAACGGACATCTGATATCCACAGTCACAGCAGACACGGCTTTCCCAGACCCAGCAGACACTAAACATTGGCTCCTGAATCTTGTCATGTATAGTGTACAGTTCCTATAGCGTCTTGTGCTTGGGTGCGAGGAAAACACAGGAGACATAGGTTGAAATGAAATGACTTGTATTACTTCATACAAGCATGCTGAAAAGTTCACACAGTTTGCAGGAACAGCGACAGGAGACACAGCAGGCCAGAGTAACTTCAAGCACTACAATAAATCTCCAAAGCAGGTTCAGGATCTCTTCTCTGTACCGTAATTCCTCTGCAAACATGGATTCACCAAACAGCAGGTTTCCAGAGTCCAAAAGTGTTCCAAGGTTCCTCAGTAGGGAATAGCTGGAGTACAAGTCCAAGGCTTCCAGGAGTCAGGTCACAGACTGACTGAGGCTTGATTCAGGAGCACTGATTGTTCAGCTGAGGCTGCTTAAGAAGCAAGAGGGAAGAATCAGGGCGGGAACATGAAAACTGGAAACTCCATATTAACTGAGGGCAAGAGCTGCAGAAAGACAGAAAGCAAAATGGCCGACGGAAAACTGAGTTTCAAGGAACATGTCAACAGAGACAAAGAACTTTACAGCAGCGGTCTGGCATCAGTAACACACGGGACGATGGACAAGATGCACCGATGCAGTTGCAGGGGTGTCGGGCGAATAGAGTGGTCGTGGCGGAAGTAGGCAGAGAAGGCCCGACCCATGCATCTCTGGGACGAACTGTCAGAGACTGACTTATCCGAAGAATGGTATCCTTGGCGCTGCCAAGACCCAAGCCTCCACGACGCCAGAGAGCGGAATCTTGTATTCCCCCCGTCAGAGCCCGTGGACAAAACTGAGAACCGTCCGCCGAGGGAGTGTGCCATACCGGAGTCACCGGAGGAAGAGGTGCAGCTTCTGCAATGTCTGGAGCCAGAGCGGGAATCTGAATGGCTGGCGGAGCCTATGTCTTCAGGATCCATTTCACCCCCTCGGGAGCCGTAACACTCAGCATCCACCTCCGCTGAGCCCCGGCCAGAAGAACAGGCTGTATCGGGACTAATTCTACAGGAGATCGGGGCCGAAACTGCGCCTGTGGAGGAATTTGATGCCAGCAGAACAACTGCAGCTGTATCCTCAGGCGATCTGGTGGCTAGCGTGCAGCAGTTACTGACAGAGGTCAGGACCAGCCTCAGTGGGACGGGATCTTATGGAGCCATGTGACCTAAAGTGACAACAAGGCCGGTGAGTGAGCCATCTCCCCATCAGTCTGTAAGCGGGCCCTATCCACTTGGGTCCTGGCATAATAACCCTGGGCCTATGTCACCTGCAGACCCTTCAACCTACGAGCCTCAGTACACCACGGGGAATTAGGGTCCCAGATCAACCCTGCCCCTCTGCTTGGATAGCGGATATAATTGCACAGAAGACGAGAGAAAAAGAAGTGTGGGCTTGCCTGCACCGATATGGAGAAGGCGCTATGGCCGGGTGCTGCTCCTATGGACAATTAGTGTTCACTAATGTGGATCACGGATTAGGCTTCATACGGGATGCTGGCACGGACGCAAAAGTGTATATAAACGCAACCTCAGTTAAATTCGGTAGGCCTCTACAGGAGGGGGCCTGGGTCTCTTACACTAGAGAAGACTGTACCAGGGGCTATTACGCTATTGCCGTGACACTGTGCTTCAAAGATGGCAGCCCTGTTACAGAAGCAGGTCCTAGTTCTGAACCATCAGTCCCATGCGGCACATATACCTCCGGTTCTATCTCTACCGCTGCTAGGTAGCACCGGGACTCTGCGGCTACAGAGTCCTCTTCAGATTTTACTTGTGTGGACGTTTATTTGCAAGCTTTTACCTCATTATTAAAAAAATGTTGCGTTTTGAAACAATTGTACAGAATATTTGTCTTTGATAATCAAATGTTTTAGTTGTGCTTTTACATTGTTGGGGACGACAATGGTTTTAGGAAGGGGGTATGTAAGGAGGGTCAGGGATTAGCCCTTTAAATATTTATGCTGCTACTGATATTCACATGTACAGTACAGATCAAAAGTTTGGACACACCTCATTCAAAGATTTTTTTGTATTTTCAGGACTATGAAAATTGTACATTCAAACTGAAGGCATCAAAACTATGAATTAACATATGTGGAGTTATATACTTAACAAAAAAGTGTAACAACTGAAATTATGTCTTATATTCTAGGTTCTTCAAAGTAGCCACCTTTTGCTTTGATGACTGCTTTGCACACTCTTGCCATTCTCTTGATGAGCTTCAAGAGCTAGTCACCGGAAATTGTTTTCACTTCACAGGTGTGCCCTGTCAGTTTTATAAGTGTGATTTCTTGCCTTATAAATGGGGTTGGGACCAAAGATCTCAAATTTGGACTCATCATACCAAAGCACAGGTTTCCATTGGTCTAATGTCCATTCCTTGTGTTCTTTAGCCCCAACAAGTCTCTTCTGCTTGTTGCCTGTCCTTAGCAGTGGTTTCCTAGCAGCTATTTTACCATGAAGGCCTGCTGCACAAAGTCTCCTCTTAACAGTTGTTGTAGAGATGTGTCTGCTGCTAGAACTCTGTGTGGCATTGACCTGGTCTCTAATCTGAGCTGCTGTAAACCTGCGATTTCTGAGGCTGGTGACTCGGATAAACTTATCCTCAGAAGCATAGGTGACTCTTGGTCTTCCTTTCCTGGGGTGGTCCTCATGTGAGCCAGTTTCTTTGTAGTGCTTGATGGTTTTTGCAACTGCACTTGGGGACACTTTCAAAGTTTTCCCAATTTTTTGGACTGACTGACCTTAATTTCTTAAAGAAATGATGGCCACTTATTTTTCTTTACTTAGAATTTGTATTATGGCAAGAAAAAAGCAGCTAACAGTCTATTCAGTAGGGCTATCAGTTGTGTATCCACCAGACTTCTGCACAACACAACTGATGGTCCCAACCCCATTTATAAGGCCAGAAATCCCACTTATTAAACCTGACAGGGCACACCAGTGAAGTGAAAACCATTCCCGGTGACTATCTCTTGAAGCTCATCAAGAGAATGCCAAGAGTGTGCAAAGCAGTCATCAAAGCAAAAGGTGGCTACTTTGAAGAACCTAGAATATAAGACATATTTTCAGTTGTTTCACACTTTTTTGTTAAGTATATAAATCAACATGTGTTAATTCATAGTTTTGATGCCTTCAGTGTGAATGTACAATTATCATAGTCATGAAAATACAGAAAAATCTTTGAATGAGAAGTTGTATCCAAACTTTTGGTCTGTACTGTATATGATTGCTATGTATCTCACTGTGACGTATTTGTGTATATTACTTAGGCTGTATGTATGTGTTTATTGTCTTTTGCATTGTATTCTACATAGAGTAAGTAAGGTTAGTGCATCATTTGGGAATATTAGAGGACACAGTTGGAAATCTCTGCCGACGTATAAGCAAGCCGCGCCAAAGAGACTGGAATGCAATTTATATACGAGAAAAGGCTGCACTCTATCATACTAAAGCATGACAACATAGAATACTGTGACAGTGTCACTGGTTTTATATGTGAGGGGAGGTATGTGTCACACAGGATACTCTCCTGTGTGAACTAAGACCTACTTTAATTATCTACCAGCATGTGATATGTTAAAAGGGTGGGGCTGAGCAATGTATAAAAGCTCAGTCCTGTTTTTTTTCTCTGGTGTGGTCTGGAGAGGAAAGTCTCCAGACAGTATAGTGGAAGCTGCCAAGCTTTCCACAAGGACTTTAGCAGTGCCGTTTATGCTACCGAGAGCGGGCGGAACCCACTCATCTATGGACTGAGTTATTGGTTTTTTTTTTTTTATGTTTTTCCCGTTTTACCCAGAGGGGTCATGTTTACTTTTCCTGCAAAACCTGCATGAGTTTATGGCTGATAATAAACCAGCAGAAAGACAACCCAGAGAACGTGTGTCCTGAGTCTGCCTCGAGGAGAGCCGAGCGAGTCGTCTTGTCACAGTTGATGTAAGAGTGCGTGCAGGATTCCAGGAACACGTGTACCTGCCACAAAGACCGGTGAATGTCCTGGGTGAAGGCTGCCAGCCAGCCAGAGAAGTCCGGCAGCATGGAGGAGCTCGTTAAGCACCTGGTGCAGGCCCAGCAGAGCATGCAGCAGCAACACCTACAGAGCCAGCAGAGCATACAGCAGGCCAGCAGAGCATACAGCAGCAGCACCAGGAGACGACCAAATTGTTGCTTCAGCAGATCCAGTTGCAGCAAAAGTCGCAGCAGCAGCACCAGCAGGAGGCGCAATGGCAGATACAGCTTTTGGCGGACGCCATCCAGAGCAGGGCGGCCACCCCAAACCCAGGGCCGACTGATGATTCTCACGTCAGGAAGGCGGTAAGACGGGCCATGCAGAAGATGACCCCTGGGGATGATGTGGAAGCATTTCTGACTGTTTTTGAGAGGGTGGCTGATCGGGAGAGACTTCCACCAGCACAATGGGCAGAGGTTCTGGCGCCATATTTATCGGGTGAACCCCAAAAAGTGTATTTTGACTTGGCGCTGCAAGATGCTAAGGAGTATCCCAAACTAAAGACAGAGATCTTAGCACGTCTGGGAGTAAATATGGCAGTAAGAGCCCAGCGAGTTCATCACTGGGCGTATGCTAGCAACAAACCCCTCGTTTGCAGATGTTTGACCTATTGCATCTTGTTCAGAAGTGGCTACAACCGGAGTCCTCCACTCCGGCCCAGATGGTTGAGCGGGTGGTGATTGATAGATTCATGCATTCCCTTCCCAAGTCAGTACAGACCTGGGTTGCCCAGGGTGATCCCCAGAACGCAGATGACTTTATCGGCCTGGTAGAGAGGTACCAGGTAGTTGAGAGATCTCTTGGGAAACCGGATGCAGTCATTTCTCCCTACTGGGATACCCAAAAGGGGGTGGGTTCACCACGGAAGGGGTCTATAGCCACCACTGGGGGGCGTCCCACTCCTATTGAAGGGGCCTTTAGAACAGTTGGGAAAGATATAGTTTGCTGGCGATGCCACAACCCTGGACATGTAGCCGCCAAGTGTCAAATATCCCCTGAGCCCATGGACTGCAGCCTAGGCAGACGGGTCTCCTATTATGCCTATCCAGCCTGTAGCGTGGACTGTCAACCTGGCAAGGGACCACAGGCGTGTACAGTATCCATTAATGGAATAAAAGTGCTTGGGCTGTTGGACTCCGGGAGTCTGGTGACCTTGATCAGAGCATCCCTTCCCCACCAGTTGATCCCTTCCAAAACCCTGGGTGTTCGGTGCATCCATGGTGACGCCAAGGACTATCCCGTGGCCACAGTAACAGTGGGGACAGACTGTGGTGCCCAGTCCCATGAAGTCGGGGTGGTAAAAGACCTGATACATCCTGTCATATTGGGCCGTGATTTTTCCTTATTCTGGGACTTGTGGGGGAAGGGAACTGGACTAAGTAGCATGGGGAAAAACGAGATCCTTGAAGAAGAACCCCGACAGAGTCTCAGAGAGAAGAGTTCCCACTGTGCGTCCTTGTCGGTGATGAGGGTGAGACTGTGACCGAGGAGGCCGACCTACTGGCGTTAGATATGTCCGGAGAGAACTTTGGGACTGCTCAAGTTCGGACCTGACCTTAAAAGGGGCGTACGACCAGGTTACTGTATGTAATGGGGTTGCCCAAGAGCCGGGGGCCGACACCAGATTCCCCCACTTTGCAGTACAGGGGGAGTTGCTATATCGGGTGGCCAAACTGAGGGACGGTGAGATAGTGGAACAGCTGTTAGTGCCGGGGCCATACAGAAGGCGGGTGCTAGACATGGCCCATTCACATGTTCTGGGGGGACACCTAGGGGTTGAGAAAACTCAGGAGAGGATACTGAGGAGGTTTTATTGGCCAGGGTGTTATCGAGAAATTCAAAACTTTTGTAGGTCCTGCCCCACCTGCCAAATAACGGCTCCCTCTCCCACTTCCGTAGCCCCTTAGTTCCACTACCTGTGATAGAGGTTCCCTTTGAGAGGATTGCCATGGACCTCGTGGGCCCCATAGTCAAATCAGCTCGGGGCTACCAATATATCCTGGTCGTCATGGACTATGCGACTCGGTATCCAGAAGCGGTTCCCCTAAGGAACATGTCCAGTAAGAGTATAGCCCGAGAGTTGGTCCATATTTTTGCTCGGACAGGTCTACCAAAAGAGATCCTAACAGACCAAGGAACCCCCTTCATGAGCAAGGTGATGAAGGAGCTTTGTAGAGTCCTTCAGATAACTCAGCTGCGGACCTCGGTTTATCATCCACAAACGGACGGCCTAGTTGGAGCGCTTCAACAAGACCTTAAAGGCGATGCTCAAGAAGGTAGATGAAAAGGATGGGAGAGACTGGGACTACCTGCTCCCATTTCTGCTTTTCTCGGTCAGAGAAGTTCCTCAAGCCTCCACGGGCTTCTCTCCCTTTGAGCTCCTATATGGGCGGCATCCAAGAGGTCTCCTAGACATCGCCAAGGAAACTTGGGAGGCTGAAGTCACGCCACACCGGAGTATCATCGAACATGTCGCCCAGTTACAGGAGAGAATGTCTGTAATGTATGTGGTACAGTTCATATAGCGTCTTGTGCTTGGGTGCGATGAAAATACTTGAGACACAGGTTGATAAAGAAAGTCTTGTATTGCTTCATACAAATTGGCAAAAATAAACACACAGGTTGCAAACACAGAAGCAGGAGACACAGCAGGCCAGAGTAATCTAAGTCAGCAATAACTCTCCACAACAGATTCAGATCTTCTTCTCTGTTACCGCAAGTCCATGCAAACGTGAGGCTCTCAAGAGCAGAGTTCAGAGTCCACAAGTGCTTCAGAGTTCCTCAGTAGGAATGGCTGGAGTACAAGGTCCAAGGCTTCAGGAGTCAGAACACAGGTTCACTGCAGGCTAGATTCTGAAGCACTGATTGCTCAGCTGTGGCTGTTTAAGAAGCAAACGGAGAGAATCAGGGTGGGAACATGCAAGCTGGAAAACTCCATTTTGACTGAGGGCAAGATAGCTGCAGCAAAACAGAAAGCAAAATGGCCGACGAACAAACTGAGTTTCAGAAACAGATACACAGAACCTTACATTACTCCCCCCTTAGGGACAACCTCCGGATGACCTCAGACCAGGCTTGTGTGGGTACCTCTGATGAAACTGACGGAGCAAGCGAGGAGCATTAACGTTATTGACTGGTTCCCATGAGTTGTCCTCCACTGGGTAGCCCTGCCATTTAATCAGATATTGTAACTGATTTCTATACAACCTGGAATCTAAAATCCTTTCCACCACAAATTCTCCTGACCATCGACTAGCACTGGGTCAGGGCAAGGAGAAGAACGTCCAGGAAACGTATTGGGTGTCGCAGCCTTTAGTAGGGATACATGAAAGACAGGGTGGATTCTCATAGTTCTGGGCAATTGAAGACGACAAGCAACGGCACTTATAATTTACTGATTTTATAGGGTCCAATGTACTTATGTCCCAACTTAGACGATGGAATCCTTAACTTAAGATTTCTGGTTGACAGCCAGACCAGGTCTCCTACCTTAAAAGCTGGTGCAGGTTTACGAAATTTATCTGCTGCCTTCTTGTACCTTTCCTGAGCCGATTCCAGATTCTCCTTTAGAAGATCCATATTCTTCTGTAAAGTCGTGACTCTTTCAGCCACTGCTGGCAAAGGCGTCTCTATGGGAAATCGTGGTAGAATGTTAGGATGATAACCTAGATTAGAGTAAAAAGGAGACTGTTTAGTGGAGGCACTCTGAGAGTTGTTGTAAGAGAACTCAGCCAATGGAAGTAGATCCACCCAATCATCCTGTAGGTGGCAGATAAAGCAGCGGAGATACTGCTCCAGGGTTTGATTGGTTCGTTCGGTTTGTCCATTAGTCTGGGGATGAAAAGCAGAAGAAAGGTTTACTTTAATGTCCAATGCTGCACAGAAATTTTGCCAAAACCTAGAAGTGAATTGCACCCCTCGATCCGAAATAACCTCATCCGGTACTCCATGTAAACGAAACACATCTTTAATCATCAAATCTGATGTCTGTTTTGCAGTGGGTAAGCCGACACAAGGGATAAAATGAGCTGCCTTTGTTAGACGGTCAACCACCACTAGAATAGTGTTCTTCCCTTGAGAGGTTGGTAATTCCACAATGAAGTCCATAGAAATGGATCCCCACGGGCGGGACGGGGTGGGAAGAGGCTGTAACAGACCAGTTGGTGAAGAGCGAGGTGTTTTGCATCTTGCACAAACCTCACACGAAGTGACATAGTCCAAAACATCCTTCCTACAAGTGGGCCACCAAAAGAAACGAGAAAGAAATTCCTGTGTCTTTAGAATTCCTCTATGCCCGGCTATTTTGGAATCGTGAATGAGTTGCAATACTCTCAATCTGACTGTTTCAGGTATATACAGACGTTGTCCCAGAATCCACACACCATTCTTAAAGACAAGACTTACGTCCCTTGGGGGTTGAGCCAAAAAAGAATCCGCATGGTATGCTTCCTTGATGTCTTTAATTAGGTCTTGATGATGAATCACTCCTAGGAATCTAGAGTCAGGAAGAATAGTCTTAGGAGGAGTAATTGGACGTGTCTCTGCTGAGTAAATCCTAGAGAGTGCATCAGCCTTTCCATTGCGCGATCCTGGTCTATAAGAAATAATAAAATTAAATTGGTTTAAGAAAAGATTCCAGCGAGCCTGGCGAGGAGTCAGGCACTTAGCCGACCTGATAAACTCAAGATTACGATGGTCTGTCAGAACGACTATTTGCTGTGCAGCTCCTTGAAGAAGGTGTCTCCATTCTTTGAAGGCGGCAATAATGGCCAACAACTCTCTATTGCCCACATCGTAGTTCTTCTCAGCCGAAGACAACTGCTGGGAAAAGAAGGCACAGGGATGCAAGACATTCTTCTCACCTGTTCTCTGAGAGAGTATAGCTCCACGGCACAGTCTGAAGCATCCACCTCTATTATGAAGGCAAGCTCTGGGTTGGGATGTACTAGGATAGGTGCAGTGGTAAATTTATCTTTTAGACGGGAAAATGCTTCCTGGGCTTGGGGAGTCCAGGAGAACTTAGACTCTTTCCGGTAAGTTGGGTGATAGGTGACACTACCTCAGAGAAATTTCTAATGAAACGTCTATAGAATTTGCAAACCCGATGAAGCGCTGTACCTCCTTCACATTTCTAGGACTTGGCCAATCATTGATGGCTTGGGTTTTACTTCCATCCATACTAATTCCTTGTGTAGACAGTACATACCCCAGAAATTGAATTTCGGTCTTATGGAATTCACACTTTTCAAGCTTGATGTAAAGATGATTTTGTCTTAGACGTTCCAAGACCATTCTCACATGTCCATGATGTTCCTCTGTGGAGTTAGAAAAAATTAAAATATCATCCAAATAAATTACCACGAATGTATCTAGGAGATCCTGAAGATGTCATTCACCAAGTGTTGGAAAGTGGCTGGGGCGGTACTCAGACCAAAAGGCATAACTAGATATTCAAAGTGTCCATAGCGTGACCTGAATGCAGTCTTCCATTCATCCCCAGGTCTAATACGGACTAAGTTATAGGCCCCACGAAGATCTAGTTTAGAAAAAATTTTGGCATGTCGCACTCTCTCCAATAACTCAGGGATTAAAGGCAATGGATAACGGTTTCTAATAGTAACCTTATTGAGTTCCCTATAGTCTACGCATGGTCTCAGGGATCCATCTTTCTTCTTTACAAAGAATATGGGTGCCCCTGCAGGAGATGAAGAGGGGCGTATGAAGCCCTTGGCTAGATTTTCGTCTATGTACTCTTTAAAGCCTTCAGCTCGGGCCCCGCCAGGGGGTAGATCTTACCAAAAGGTATCTCTGCTCCAGGCAATAATTCAATTGGACAATCATATGGACGGTGAGGAGGAAGCTGGTCAGCGTTCTTCTTGTCACATAAATCCACATAGTCCTGGTATACAGCTGGTAGTTCAGGGACTGACATGGTTCCTTTAGGAACAGAGCAAGCTGAAATTTTTGGACTCATCTGTTTCTCTGGAAAGTGTAATTCCTTGGTCTCCCAGTTAATGGTAGGATTCTGAGCCTGCAGCCATGGTAGCCCTAGAATAATGGGAAAGTGAGGAGAAGAGATAAGCATAAAGGACAGTTTCTCTTGATGATCTTTACCCATAAGAACCTTTAAAGGCTCTGTTTCCTGATCCACTGGTCCAGAGGTCAGCAGGGAGCCATCCACAGTTTCCATCTGTACTGGAGTAGCCTTCTTCACTGAACGTATTCCCTGTTTCAGAGCAAAGGAGACATCCATAAAATTTCCACTTGCACCTGAGTCGATCATAGCAGAGCTAGACACCCAGGCTGAGTCAACCCAGAGTTTGATGGAAAGAAAACAGTGAGAATTGTTTTTTTTACAACTCAGCTGGGACACCGCTGAGGAAACTTGAAAGATGGCAGCATTTACACAGTCAACGTCCTCAGAGGTAACGGAGTTTAAGTCCGAGAAATCAAGATCTGTTGCTGCAGATCTCTCTGGAGCCTGAGGCTCGGACCTGACAGATCCCCTCTCGCAACACTCACAATGAATGAGTGCTGCAGTAGTCTTGCGAGAACGGCTGGGGCAGTTAATAATAAAGTGCCCTGACTTACCACAATAAAAACATAGATTCTCCTTAAAACGATGTTCCTTGCGTGCATCACTAACCCGTCGTAGTAAAGAGTCTACCTGCATGGGTTCAGGTTCAGGTTCCCGTGTAATCCTATTCAAAGGTTCCTTAGCTGGAGAGGAAGGTAGGAAAAGGTTAGTACGATTGCTTTCGAACCATCTCTCTTGCCTGCGTTCAGTTAAACGAGTATCAATACGGATGCAGTAGTTAATAAAGTCACCTAACGCAGTGGGAGGGTCGGCACGAGCAAGTTCATCCTTAATCAGTGGGGATAACCCCTTTCGAAAAATAGATTTTTTGGCGGAATTGTCCCAGGTGGTATCAAGGGCCCATCTCCTGAAATCCAAGGCATATTCAGCTACCGAGTGCTTACCTTGGCGCAAAGCTAACATGGCTGCTTCAGCTGTTGCACCTCGATTGGGGTCATCAAACACCTGCCCCATGGCTGAAATAAAATCATCAAGGTGATTCAAACAATCATCCTCAGTCTCAATCAGAGGGTTTGCCCACATCAAAGCCTTGTTGGTAAGCAACATAATTATAGTAAGCACCTTAGATCGTTCAGTAGGAAATTGTGAAGCATGTGCAGAAAAAAAAAGATTGCATTGATTAACAAATCCCCTGAATTTTTCACGTTCACCACCAAAACGAAAAGGGGGCAACTTGGGAATCCCAGAACTCGGGGCCACGGCAGGAGCCTGGACTCGCCCCTCCAGAACCTCAATCCTGGCTCGCAAATCCTGGGTAGTCTGTCCAACCACTTGCAAATTGTGATTATTTAGGTCCTGAAGATTTGTAAAACGGGTCTTTATATTCTGCAAATCTGCAAGGATATTATCAGTCACTCCGCAAAGTTCCTTTATGCGGGCCTCCATTTTCCAGATCTTTTAAGACAGGATACTGGAAGAAGAGGAGAAAAAAAAAAAAACAATAGTGTTCACCTGTGGCAACACTGAAGAAAGAAAAAACTTTAAGGGAACTGCTCACCTGGAATGGTTGTGAGAAGTCACAACCACTATCATCACAGAAAGCTTTCAACCAGACATCTGATATCCAGAGTTTCAGCAGACAAAAAGAGAAGAGAAAAAAAAAAAAAAAAAAAAACAATAGTGTTTACCTGTGATAACACTGCAGAAAAAAAAAACTTAAGGGAATTGCTCACCTGGAATGGTTGTGAGAAGTCACAACCACTGTCATCACAGAAAGTACAACCGGACATCGATATCCACAGTACAGCAGACAAGCCTTTCCAGACCCAGCAGACACTAACGTTTGGCTTCAGAATCTTGTAATGTATGTGGTACAGTTCATATAGCGTCTTGTGCTTGGGTGCGATGAAAATACTTGAGACACAGGTTGATAAAGAAAGTCTTGTATTGCTTCATACAAATTGGCAAAAATAAACACACAGGTTGCAAACACAGAAGCAGGAGACACAGCAGGCCAGAGTAATCTAAGCTCAGCAATAACTCTCCACAACAGATTCAGATCTTCTTCTCTGTTACCGCAAGTCCATGCAAACGTGAGGCTCTCAAGAGCAGAGTTCAGAGTCCACAAGTGCTTCAGAGTTCCTCAGTAGGAATGGCTGGAGTACAAGGTCCAAGGCTTCAGGAGTCAGAACACAGGTTCACTGCAGGCTAGATTCTGAAGCACTGATTGCTCAGCTGTGGCTGTTTAAGAAGCAAACGGAGAGAATCAGGGCGGGAACATGCAAGCTGGAAAACTCCATTTTGACTGAGGGCAAGATAGCTGCAGCAAAACAGAAAGCAAAATGGCCGACGAACAAACTGAGTTTCAGAAACAGATACACAGAACCTTACAATGTCAAAGGTGATGCCTATCGTAAAGGAACATCTCCTCCAAGCGCAGGAAGCCCAGGCGAGGGTCTATAGCCGGTCGGCGAGACTAAGACAGTTCCAGCCCGGAGACCGTGTTTTGGTGCTGATCCCTACCATCGAGAGCAAGTTCCTCGCCAAATGGCAAGGTCCATACGAGGTGGTGGAGAAAGTCAGCGAGGTTAATTATAGAGTCCACCAGCCGGGCCGAAGGAAGGCACATCAAATATATCATGTAAACTTGCTTAAGCCGTGGCGGGACCGTGAACCTGTGGAAACTCCTTGCCTGGGGGCCGCACCAGAAGGCAAGATGGAGGAAGTCACTATTGCAGAGACTGTATCACCAGCCCAGAAGCAACAGTGTCGAGAATTACTACAGCGGAATCGGGACCTGTTCTCAGAGTTGCCGGGGCATACACAAGTGATAGAGCATGACGTGCTGACAGAACCGCATGTACGAGTGAATTTGAAGCCGTATCGGATTCCGGAAGCACGCCGGGAGGTGATCTCGGCTGAGGTGAAGAGGATGTTAGACCTCGGGGTAATAGAGGAGTCAAAGAGTGGGTGGTCGAGCCCAATCGTCCTCGTGCCGAAACCCAATGGAGAGTGGAGGTTTTGTAATGACTACCGTCGGTTGAATGAGGTATCCAAGTGTGACGCGTACCCGATGCCCCGCGTCGACGAACTCATCGAGAGGCTGGGACCGGCAAGGTACATCACCACTCTTGACCTGACGAAGGGCTACTGGCAGATCACCATGTCCCAGGTGGCTAAAGAGAAGACGGCTTTCTCAACACCTGATGGCTGTTTTCAATACAAGCGGATGCCGTTCGGACTACAGGGGCCCCAGCCACTTTCCAGAGGGCTATGGATCGGATCTTAGCTCCACATAAGAAGTATGCCGCAGCCTACCTCGACGACATTGTGGTCTTTAGCTCAGACTGGGCTAGTCACCTACCTAAACTACAGGCCGTTTTGGACGCGCTAAGGAAAGCAGGATTTACCATAAATCCGAAAAAGTGTGCCATCGGAAAAGAGGAGGCCAAGTACCTGGGCTATGTTGTTGGGAGAGGCGAAATAAAGCAGCAGATCAAGAAAGTGGAGGCAATTCAAACCTGGCCGCAACCGCTCTCAAAGAAGCAGGTGAAAGCATTCCTGGGAATGGTGGGATACTACCGGCGGTTTATCCCGAATTTCGCCATGATTGCCGCCCCACTAACAGATCTTCTAAAAGGCAACAAATCAACCATGGTGAAATGGTCGGAAGAAACGGAGACCGCGTTTCAAAAGCTGAAGCTAACTCTGTGCAAGCAGCCTGTCCTGGTCGCGCCAGACTTTAAGAAATAATTTGTGGTCCAGACTGACGCATCAGAGGTTGGTCTAGGGGCCGTATTCTCCCAAGAAATAAATGGGGAAGAACATCCCATTCTCTATCTAAGCCGAAAGCTGTCCTCCTGCGAGAAGAACTACGCCATAGTAGAGAAAGAGTGTTTAGCCATAAAATGGGCCGTGGATACACTGAGATATTACCTACTAGGCCGGAAGTTTATATTAGTATCAGACCATGCCCCGTTGAGATGGTTGAGGGAAAAGAGGGGAAAAAATGTTAGGGTAACTAGATGGTTCCTAGAGCTTCAAGAGTTTAACTCTCACGTGGAGCATAGGCCAGGGAAGTTACATGGGAATGCAGATGCCCTCTCTAGGATTCCCTGTCTGGTGTCAGAAGTTGCCCAAACCCCCGGCTTTGGGCAGAGGGGGGGGAATATGTGACAGTGTCACTGGTTTTATATGTGAGGGGAGGTATGTGTCACACAGGATGCTCTCCTGTGTGAACTAAGACCTACTTTAATTATCTACCAGTATGTGATATGTTAAAAGGGTGGGGATGAGCAATGTATAAAAGCTCAGTCCTGTTTTTTTTTCTCTGGTGTGGTCTGGAGAGGAAAGTCTCCAGACAGTATAGTGGAAGCTTCCAAGCTTTCCACAAGGACTTTAGCAGTGCCGTTTATGCTACCGAGAGCGGGCGGAACCCACTCATCTATGGACTGAGTTATTGTTTTATTTTTTTTATGTTTTTCCCGTTTTACCCAGAGGGGTCATGTTTACTTTTCCTGCAAAACCTGCATGAGTTTATGGCTGATAATAAACCAGCAGAAAGACAACCCAGAGAACGTGTGTCCTGAGTCTGCCTCGAGGAGAGCCGAGCGAGTCGTCTTGCCACAATACATTAAATTTTGAATAGCAATATGGCTTTGGAGTATAAGGAAAAATTTGAGATGCTTAGTATAAACATTTGGCCAAACATTAAAAGCCCATCAACCATCGTCAAGGTGGTCTAAAGTCTGGTGAGTCCCTGACCTAATATGAACATACCTCTATTAGGCTGATTCACCCAGAAATTCAGATATCAGCCTAATAGAGGTATGTTCACATTAGGTCAGGGACTCACCAGACTTGAGACCACCTTGACGATGGTAGGTGGGCTTTTAATGTTTGGCCAAATGTTTATACTAAGCGTCTCAAATTTTTCCTTATACTCCAAAGCCATATTGCTATTCAAAATTTCATGTATTCTATGTTGTAATGCTTTAATATGATAGAATGCAGCCTTTTCTCATATGTTTTACATGGGGGTAGCTCCCCTTGGTTTGCACCTAGTTCACATTAGACTGGATGTGCCAGTCAGGTTCTTTTGTCTTTTGAATGTTAGCTTACTGACCGAGCACTCCGCCCCCACCAGGTGGTGATTTTAATTACAGCAGGTCCCTACTTACCCATAAATGCAGGCATTACTGACAGAGGTGCCACATTCATCCAGAAATTCAGATATCAGCCTAATAGAAATATGTTCACATTAGGTCAGGGACTCACTAGACTTGAGACCGTCTTGACGATGGTTGGTGGACTTTTAATGTTTGGCCAAATGTTTATACTAAGCGTCTCAAATTTTTCCTTATACTCCAAAGCCATATTGCTATTCAAAATTTCATGTATTCTATGTTGTCATGCTTTAATATGATAGAGTGCAGCCTTTTCTCGTATGTTTTACATGGGGGTAGCTCCCCTTGGTTTGCACCTAGTTCACATTAGACTGGATGTGCCAGTCAGGTTTTTTTCTCTTTTTTTTTTGAATGTTAGCTTACTGACCGAGCACTCCGCCCCCACCAGGTGGTGATTTTAATTACAGCAGGTCCCTACTTACCCATAAGTGCAGGCATTACTGACAGAGGTGCCACATTCACCCAGAAATTCAGATATCAGCCTAATAGAGGTATGTGTTATGAATGTGCTAGAGATGGTTTCTGAGCAGAGGCTCCCTCTGGTGGTTACAGACAGTACTGAACCTTTCAGCAAGGAGTGGCAATCAGGGATCATGGACTGGTCTGATATAAGGGAGGTTCCCTCCCATGATGGTTGCCGGTGATCAATTGTTCTTGTCTCAATTGTGGTTCCTGGTTCATTTGCAAGTTTGCTGGAGTCTTGCCTGCATCTCCTGCTTTCAGATAAGATATTTTTTGCTTTTCTTTTTGTGCTTGCTTTTTGCATTGTTTTCTGCATGTTTGTGGAGGTCAGCCAGGTCCTCTCCTGGGGCCTGAGCTCCTCACAGTTTATCTGCAGCCACTGTTATTGGCTCATTTGCTTTTTCCTGTTTTTTCAGCAGCTGCGGCTTGGTTTTTGTTCACACTGAGATCTGATTTAGTGGGTGGCGAGATCGTGTGATCTCAGTATTTTTGTAATCAGAATTGTTGGATTTTTGTAGGGTTTTCTGGGTTGCAGAAAGTAATCTCTCCAGTCCTATCCTATTTAGTCAGCTTGTGGCCCCAGCGTTTGCTCAGTCTATTTTCTGCCTATGTTTGTATTTTCATCTTGTCTAACCGCCATTATATGTTTGGGGGCTTCCTATTTTCTTTGGGGATCTGCTCTGGGGCAGATAGCTTTCATCTTTCTGCCTTTAGGTGTAGTTATCTCTCAGGCTGTGACGAGGAGTCTAGGATCAACGTAGGAACGCTCAACGGCTACCTCTAGTTGTGTCGTTAGTTTAGGAATCTGCAACCTTATACTCCAAAGCCATATTGCTATTCACAATTTCATGTATTCTATGTTGTCATGCTTTAGTATGATAGAGTGCAGCCTTTTCTCGTATGTTTTACATGGGGGTAGCTACTTTTGGTTTGCACCTAGTTCACATTAGTCTGGATGTGCCAGTCAGGTTTTTTTGTCTTTGGAATGCAATTAAGAGAATTCTTCAATATCTTAAAATGCAATTTGTCTCTTCAGTGAGGAAGAGGACTAGAACTGTAGTGCCACCTATTGGAAGTAGCAATCCTAAAAGTCAATGTCGACCCTTTAACGAGCCTTTTTACATGACTGAAGATAAGTGCTTGTTAGGGTTCGAGTTCCCACTCCTGCACAAGGGGAATCTCGAGCTGTTCCCGCTGCGGTCCCCCATCCGTCTCCTGCCGCAGTGGTTCCTGCTCAGCAGAGACGTCGGTCCCAGCGTCTTGCCCGGCTGTAGCGTCGGCGTCCCTGCCTTCTGCCAGGCAGGGACGCTGTTCCCCTGCAGCAGCGTCCTCTGCCAGGCAGGGACGTCGCCCCCCTTACCCTTCCTCAGCGTCCTCCTTCCGCCCTGCTGGGGCCGCGCGCTCCTTCCCTGCTGCTGGACTTAGGGCGCGCGCCCGCGCCCTCCCCCGCTCTTAAAGGAGCCGCGCGCATTTTTCAAATAAGTCCCCGGCCAATGCCGGAGGACTCCACCCTATATTAAGGGCTTCCTCCTTAATGGAGGTGCCCGAGCAATGTTGTTGTTGCACTGTTTCACTCTGCTTCAGCCCTCAGGTCCCGTTACCAGTTACCTGAATGTTTCCTGACCGTTTGCTGTATGCTACCTGTCCGCAAGTCTACCCGGAGGTTCGGACGTCACAAGCGGTGATCCCCGGCTATTCCAGAGACTCTTGCCTGCTCACTTGGGAGCGATCATCTGCCATCTGACTGCAGCCCTACCCGGAGGTTCGGACGTCACAAGCGGTGATCCCCGGCTGTTCCAGAGACTCTCGCCTGCTCACTTGGGAGTGTCCATCCGCCATCTGCCTGCTAGCCTACCGGGAGGCTTCACCATCTCAGGTCGTATATACCTGTCCATTTAGAGACTGCCCCGGTTACTTGCCGTGACAACCTGCCTGTCAATCCAGAGACTGCCCCGGTCACTTGCCGTGATCCTTTCCCGTATAACCAGAGACTGCCCCGTCACTTGCCGTGACTTCCTGTCCGTCTCCCTGGGCGCCACCCGCTCTCTTACAAGTATAACCTTCTTGTATAAATAAAGCTCAGAGGTTCCACCTACCTGACCCGCTACAGTTTGCTCGAGCCAATCGAATTGATCTACGGTTCCAGGAGCGAGCCAAAGAGGTCACCCGTGAGAGAAGGTTTCCTCGCCTAGCTCCTTCATTTCAGAGACCTGTAACTCCTTCCGTATCTCCTCAAGTGCCCCCGGCAGAGCCCATGCAGGTCGACCAGACCAAGATGGTCAAAGCCCGTCAGGACTCACGCCGTGCTGAGGGGAGTTGCTTCTACTGTGGCAGTAAGGAGCACCGGATCCGTACCTGCCCAGAGAGGTCGGGAAACGCCTGTGTCTAGGTTCGCTCGGAGAGGTCCACCTAGACAAGAATAAATCCTCTTCATCTCTGCTGCTGTCTGTCTCAATTCTCCTCGGTGAGAACCGTTACTTCGAACTAGCCCAACTTGATTCTGGAGCAGCTGGGAATCTCGTTTCACAGGCTCTGGTAGAGAAATATCGCATTCCCACCAAACCTCTGCTTGAACCAGTATCTGTTGCTGCTGTAGATGGGGGTCTTCTACCACGTCCCATCCAGCTTATCACCGAGGCTATAACCCTGCAGGTGGGAATGTTACATTCTGAGAGTATCTCATTTCATGTTCTACCTGGACTCTCTCACGCTTTCTTACTAGGTCTGCCTTGGCTCCAAAAGCATGCACCCGTGCTCGACTGGCAGACTGGAGAGATTCTTCGCTGGGGACAGGACTGTCATCAAACGTGTCTGGTGCCTGTTCATCCTGTCCGTCCTTCTCCTACACCTGCTAATCTACCAGGACTCCCGATTCCATATTGGTCTTTCGCTGATGTCTTTAATAAAAAGGAAGCAGAGACATTACCCCCACACAGACCGTATGATTGCCCGATCGACCTGCTACCTGGTACTACGCCTCCCCGTGGGCGTATTTACCCATTGTCCGCTGCTGAGACCAGGTCGATGTCCGAATATATCGAGGAGAACTTGGCCAAAGGATTCATCCGGAAATCTACCTCCCCAGCGGGAGCAGGTTTCTTCTTCGTAAAAAAGAAAGACGGATCTCTCCGTCCCTGTATTGACTACAGAGGCTTAAATTTGATCACGGTGAAGAATAAGTACCCTCTTCCGCTCATTCCAGAATTGTTTGATCGACTTAGAGGGGCGAGAATCTTCACCAAACTGGATCTTCGTGGGCATACAACCTGGTTCGTATCCGTCGGGGAGATGAATGGAAGACGGCATTCAACACCCGGGACGGCCACTACGAGTATTTGGTGATGCCCTTTGGTCTCTGTAATGCTCCAGAAGTCTTTCAGGAGTTGGTCAATGACATCTTTCGGGACCTCCTCTACTCTTGCGTTGTGGTGTACCTAGACGATATCTTGGTCTTCTCTCCGGACCTCCAGTCTCACCGGAGGGATGTTCGTCAGGTTCTGCTCATGCTCAGGCAGAATCACCTCTTCGCCAAATATGAGAAGTGCCTCTTTGAGCAGACCTCGCTTCCGTTTTTGGGCTACATCATTTCTCAGACAGGCCTACGAATGGATCCGGAGAAACTGTCTGCCATCGAAAAGTGGCCTCGACCGGAGGGGTTGAAGGCCATTCAGCGGTTCCTGGGATTCGCCAACTATTACCGCCTCTTCATACCGCACTTCTCTTCCAGGACTGCTCCAATCTCCGCGCTCACCCGCAAGGATGCTAACCCCAAACAGTGGACGCCCGAAGCTGAGGAGGCCTTTCTTTCCTTAAAACAGGCCTTCTCTTCCGCTCCAGTGCTGCATCGCCCGGACGGCAACAAGCAGTTCTTCCTGGAGGTGGACGCTTCCTCCTCTGGAGCCGGAGCGGTACTCACTCAAAAATCTTCATCCGGGAGGATGGTATCCTGCGGCTTCTTCTCCAAACTCTTCTCCTCCTCCGAGCGCAACTACTCCATAGGAGACCGAGAGTTATTGGCCATCAAGTTGGCATTGGAGGAGTGGCGTTACCTACTCGAGGGGGCTCTTCATCCGGTAATCATTTACACGGACCACAAGAATCTGGCTTACCTCCAGCATGCTCAGAGACTTAACCCTCGCCAAGCCCGGTGGTCCTTGTTTTTTGTCCGCTTCGATTTTCTCTTGCATTTTCGCCCGGCTGACAAGAACGTCAAGGCTGATGCCTTGTCCCGGTCTTTCCTGGTGTCAGATCTCGAGGAAGAACCTAAACATATCATCGATCCCGCCAGAGTGATGCGGGTGGCTCCCGTGAGTCTAAATCGTCTCCCTCCTGGTAAGACGTTCGTATCAGTAACCGACCGGAAGAGAATCCTACACTGGGGTCATTCGTCTAAACTAGCTGGCCACGCTGGTCAGAAAAAGACCCTCCAACTCATAACCCGGCATTATTGGTGGCCTACCCTGCACAAGGACGTAATAGACTTTGTATCTGCCTGTGTCTCCTGTGCCCGCAACAAAGTTCCGAGACACCTGCCTGCCGGCCGTCTTCTTCCGCTTCCTGTACCCGCTGCCCCCTGGCAGCATATAGCCATGGACTTCATAACAGATCTGCCCGTTTCTGCCGGTTGTACGGTTATTTGGGTGGTCGCTGACCGCTTTTCTAAGATGGCTCACTTCATTCCTCTGCCAGGTCTTCCGTCTGCACCCGAGTTGGCTAAAGACTTTATCCGCCACATCTTCCGTCTCCATGGTCTGCCTCGTCACATTGTGTCGGATCGTGGGGTACAGTTCACCTCACGTTTCTGGAGAGCCACTTGTAAGTTGCTAGATGTCACCTTGGATTTCTCCTCCGCTTACCACCCGCAGTCCAATGGACAAGTTGAGCGAATCAATCAGAATCTGACCAGTTATCTCTGGCACTTCGTTAATGCCCACCATTCTGACTGGGTGGAGCTCCTGCCTTGGGCCGAATTCTCTTACAATAATCACGAGAGCGAATCTTCCTCCAAGTCTCCGTTTTTTGTAGTCTTCGGTCAGCACCCTCGGATCCCTGTTCCTGTCACCATCTCTGTGGACAATCCAGCTGCGGAATCTCTGGTTAGAGAATTTTCCTCCATATGGGAGAGTACCCGATCCGCACTCATTCAGTCATCCGAGCGTATGAAGAGACATGCTGACAAAAGACGTCTGGATCCTCCTCAATTCCGTCCTGGGGATAAGGTCTGGCTTTCGTCCAAGTATGTCCGGCTCAAGATTCCTTCCTACAAGTTAGGCCCTCGGTTCATCGGTCCCTTTGAGATCATCAGTCAGATCAACCCGGTGTCCTATAAATTGAAACTCCCGGCCAATTTGCGCATTCCTAACTCTTTCCATGTATCTCTCCTCAAACCGGTGGTACTTAACTCTTTTTTCAAGTCTACAGGTACACCTCCTGCTCCAGTGTCTGCTGACGATGAATTTGAGGTAGAGAACATTCTGGCCACCAAAAGGGTAGGAAGAAAGACTTATTTTTTGGTGGATTGGAAGGGGTTTGGTCCTGAGGAGAGAACGTGGGAGCCTCGGGAGAACATCCATGCCCCTCTCATCCTAGCTAAATTTCTTTCTGGCCTAAAGAGGGGGGGGCCTAGAGGGGGGGTACTGTAGCGTCGGCGTCCCTGCCTTCTGCCAGGCAGGGACGCTGTTCCCCTGCAGCAGCGTCCTCTGCCAGGCAGGGACGTCGCCCCCCTTACCCTTCCTCAGCATCCTCCTTCCGCCCTGCTGGGGCCGCGCGCTCCTTCCCTGCTGCTGGACTTAGGGCGCGCGCCCGCGCCCTCCCCCGCTCTTAAAGGAGCCGCGCGCATTTTTCAAATAAGTCCCCGGCCAATGCCGGAGGACTCCACCCTATATTAAGGGCTTCCTCCTTAATGGAGGTGCCCGAGCAATGTTGTTGTTGCACTGTTTCACTCTGCTTCAGCCCTCAGGTCCCGTTACCAGTTACCTGCCTGTTTCCTGCCCGTTTGCTGTATGCTACCTGTCCGCAAGTCTACCCGGAGGTTCGGACGTCACAAGTGGTGATCCACGGCTATTCCAGAGACTCTTGCCTGCTCACTTGGGAGCGATCATCTGCCATCTGACTGCAGCCCTACCCGGAGGTTCGGACGTCACAAGCGGTGATCCCCGGCTATTCCAGAGACTCTTGCCTGCTCACTTGGGAGCAATCATCTGCCATCTGACTGCAGCCCTACCCGGAGGTTCGGACGTCACAAGCGGTGATCCCCGGCTGTTCCAGAGACTCTCGCCTGCTCACTTGGGAGTGTCCATCTGCCATCTGCCTGCTAGCCTACCGGGAGGCTTCACCATCTCAGGTCGTATATACCTGTCCATCTAGAGACTGCCCCGGTTACTTGCCGTGACAACCTGCCTGTCAATCCAGAGACTGCCCCGGTCACTTGCCGTGATCCTTTCCTGTATAACCAGAGACTGCCCCGTCACTTGCCGTGACTTCCTGTCCGTCTCCCTGGGCGCCACCCGCTCTCTTACAAGTATAACCTTCTTGTATAAATAAAGCTCAGAGGTTCCACCTACCTGACCCGCTACACCGGCCCAGTACTGTGCAGAGACTTGCTGCTGCAACCAGTGTTGGAGCAGGCAGATTTGGGACTAAGTCCTTTGTTGCTTCATCTGAGCATGCCCAGGGCAAGATCTCCCGTTGGAGATCAGGGGTCACATGCTCAGATACAGCTGCCACTCCTATTGGTCCTTCAGGAAGGTCCTGTAGCTGTTGATGTTCTGAAGCAGCTTCCCATTGGTCCTTCCTGGAAGGTCTTTTTCTCATGGCTGCTATAAAAGGCTGTCCTTACTGCACGGCCGTGCGCTAGTATCAACCGTTATATGCTTTGCACCAGTATGGTCATGCGTGTGTGTGGTTAGGGCGGCTGAAGTACGCCATTACAATACCGACCTAATCGATGAGGAGTTTGGTATGCTAGCTGATCAGGGTCGGTATCTTAGATGCCTTAAATTACAGGCATAACCGGTGAGGAGTTTGATTGCCGTATTCAGGGCCTGGCGTTCAGACGCCATAGATTGCGGGTGACTCCCGCGAGGACATTAGCGCATGATCACTTTCTATGTTCACTTAGCAGTCAACTGTGTACCTGGGTGCCTAACAGGACTCAAAAGTTTGTCTCAGCGGCTCTGTGACGCAACAGGGTTCGCTTTCAATGCTAGACAGCGCCCTAGCGTATTTACTTTGCGACTCAGTGGTGTTAGCTAAGTTCGCACACATCGCCATATAGCGCTGCGGCAATCCTTCTAGCGGCTCTGTGGAATAACAGAGTTCGCACATATTGCCACAGCGCGTTACGGCGTCTATTTTGCCGACTCTGCTAGATAACAGAGTTCGCTTCTTGCGCCATCTTACTAGCAGCAGGCTCCGCCTGCACGGTGGACCCCAGGCTGCGAACGCACCTCTCTACATCTTATATTTGGTGCTTTCCACAGACCCTAAGGCTATGGTTCCACGGTCCGGAACCATAGCGCTTTAGACGGAGCGGAAATTCCGCTCCGTCTAAGCCCCGCCCCCTTTCTGACGCGCGATCTTTCCGGAGGTGTTCAGGACACCTCCGGAACACCTCCGGAAAGAGCGCAGGGCTACATAGCCCTGTGTAATATTCTGTTGCGGCGACGCACCGTCGCCGCAATACGCGAGGACATGCTGCGGTCTAAAAAGACGCGCCGCATGTCCGTTTACGCAGGTTTGCCACCTGCGTATTGTTACGCATAGTGGAGACGGGATTTCTTGAAATCCCCTCCACTATGCTGTAACATCTGGACGCTGCGTGTTTGGCGCTGCGCCAGCGCACAGCGCCAAACACGCAGCGTTTCCTGACCGTGGAAACTCACCCTTACAGAGCCAAACCAGGATCTCAATTTGCAGACACTGTGTTTCGGGGTACTGCCCCTCGTCAGTGCAAAGTATGAGATGATCTGGTTTGGCTGTATGAGAGGCGTCTGACCGATATCCAAGAAGGACTGTCTCTCCTTGCGGAGATTGACATGCTCCTCTGGGAAATATGCAAATTGTCTCTTCAGAGAGGAAGAGGACTATAACTCTAGTGCCACCTATTGGAAGTAGCAATCCTAAAAGTCAATATCGACCCTTTAACGAGCTTTATTATATGTCTTAGAATAAGAGCCAAACCAGGATCTCAATTTGCAGAGTGTCTGCAAATTGAGATCCTGGTTTGGCTCTTATCCTAAGTCATGTAACAAGGCTTCCGCGGCAATCCCGCACCTCCCTGCCGCGGGAAATACGCATTTTTTTTGGTATGCATATTCCCGCCAGAAACTAGCGTTTTGCAAGCGTAATTAGCTTGCAGAATGCTAGCATTTTCCAAGCGATCTGGAGCATTGCTTGGAAAACTGATTGACAGGTTGGTCACACGAGTCAAACATAGTGTTTGACAAGTGTGACCAACTTTTTACTACTGATGCCGCCTATGCCGCATCAATAGTAAAAAGATCTAGTGGTAAAAATAATAAAAAAATAATAAATCAGGCTATTCTCATCTTCCTGCAGGCCTCCGCAGATTTCCTGCCTCTCAGCGACGCTCCCGGCCAATCGCGTTCCCAAGGATGCCTAGCGACAATGACCCCAGATGACGTAGCATCACACGAGACTGCTACATCATCTGGGCTGATTATCGCAATGCATTACTGGGAACGGGATTGGCCGGGAGCGTCGCTGAGAGGAGGGAAAGCTGCGGGGGCCGACGGAAGGTGAGGATATCTCTATTTTTTAGTTTAATTATTATTTTAACAGGGATATTGTATACCATCCGCACATGAACCGCTTACTTTGCGCATGGTGGGCATAGCCACATGCGGAAAGTAAGCGGTTCAATGCATTCCTATAGAGGCGGAATTGCCGCGATTCCGGAAAAAGAATGAACATGCTGCGTATTTTTCCGTGAAGCAATTTGGCCGCGGAAAAACACGCAGCATGTGCACAGCATTGCGGAATCCCATAGGATATAATGAGTTGCGTTGGGTAAGCATTTTTGCTGCGTTTTCGATGCAAAAAAAACGCGGCAAAAACGCTAACAATCCGCAATGTGTGCACATAGCCCAAATCTTAAGATATCTGCATCAGGAGATCTCACTCTCAGAGGTTATGTGGATGTAGATTGGGCTGGAGATTCAAGTGATCGGAAATCAACAAGTGGTTACTTGTTTAAGTTAGGAGAAAATTCAATTTCTTGTTCCAGCAGAAAACAAGTGTCAGTCGCATTATCTTCTACAGAAGCAGAATATATGCCTTCTGCTTGTGCAAGTCAAGAAGCAATTTGGTTGAAACAACTTTTGGAAGATTTCAGCAAGCCTTTAGCTCAAGTAACAGTTATCTATGAGGACAACCAAGGATGCATTAAACTTGCCAGCAGTGAGATTAGTACAAGGTCTAAGCACATTGATTTAAAACATCACCACTTACTTGATTTAGTGGAACATGGTGTTTATTGCGAGTCTGACAAGATGATAGCTGATGATATGACAAAGCCATTATCAAGAGCCAAGTTTGTGGACTTCAGAACCGCAATTTGAATAACAGAATGAGTAGTTGTTGAGTGGGGATGATGAAATATGTTTGGTGCAACAACTCCGTTCCTGTCTATGAATGTTTAGTTGCTTGATTTGTATGCTGTGTATAAAGTTAGATAAAAAAAAACTCCCAGAGGTTCACACAGGAAGAGCATGTAACTGTTTACCTGTGTCTGTGTATGAGAGAAGCAGCCTGCTGTAGATGCTGCACAGATAGAGACACACAAATGATTTATTCCTGATCTATTAAGCTTATCTTATATTGTTACTGTTTGTTCCTCAGTAAAGAATCTCTGTTGTCACATGCTTGGAGAGTATCCTGAATGATCCACTGCCAACAGTATGCCTTCATCCCTTTTTTGGTAAAATGAAAGGTATAATGACCGAAACCCTTTAGATGCCATTATAGTCAACGTGGTCAGCTCTGTTTTTTTTTCTCATCATTTAATGAGTTTATTCCATACATAAATTCCTTAATGCATGACTCTATCCTGATATTTATATAACATGAATATTTTTTCTAACTTACCATATTCAAAGATAAAAATGAAAAATGCTAAATTAAGATTAGCTTCGTACTATTCTTGTGCTTAATGGTGTGTTTTGCAGCCTGTAGATCAGTGTTCTCCAAATTGTGGTTCTCCACCTGTTGCACAACTATATCTCCTACAATTCCCTGACAGTTGCAGGCTGGAAAGCTACAGCCTAGAGAAAACTGCTATACAAAATAAAACAAGTTCCAAAGAACGAAAATGTATTCTTCTGCAGCCCTTTCACTTACTGTAGATGAAATATTCTCAGCAATGAAATTGTAACACTACAAAGAAAAAGTCATGGAATTATGAAAATCACAGGATAGAATCATAGAATCATAGAATGGTAGAGTTGGAAGGGACATCCTGGGACATCTGGTCCAACCCCCTGCTCAAAGCAGCATTCTCTAAATCATCCCAGACAGATGTCTGTCCAGCCTCTGTTTGAAGACTTCCATTGAAAGAGAACTCACCACTTCTCGTGGCAGGCTGTTCCACTCATTGATCACCCTAACTGTCAAATAGTTTGTTCTAATATCTAATCGGTGTTTCCTCCCATTCAGTTTCATCCCATTGCTTCTAGTCTTTCCTTGTGAAAATGAGAATAAAGATGATCCTTCTACAATGTGACAGCCCTTGAGATATTTGTAGACAGCTATTAAGACTCCTCTCAGTCTTCTTTTTATGCAAGCTAAACATTCCCAAATCCTGCAACCATTCCTCATAGGACATGGTTTGCAGGCCAGTCACCTTTCTGGTCGCTCTTTTCTGAACTTGCTCCAGTTTGTTGATGTCTTTTTTAAAATGTGGTGCCCAAAACTGGACACAGTATTCCAGGTGAGGTCTGACCAAAGAGGAGTAGAGGGCAATAATGACCTCATGTGATCTAGACTGTATGCTTCTGTTGATACATCCTAGAATTGTATTTGCCTTTTTTGCTGCTGCATCACACTGTTGACTCATGTTCAGTCTGTGATCAATTAGTATACCCAAGTCTTTTTCACATGTGCTGTTACTTAGCCCTAATCCTCCCATTTTGTATATGCTTTTTTCATTTTTATTGCCCAGATGTAGTACTTTGCATTTTTCCCTGTTAAAACCCATTCTGTTAGTTGCTGCCCACTGCTCCAGTTTATTTATATCTGTTTGAATCCTCTCTCTCTCTTCTCTAGTATTAGCTACCCCTCCTAGCTTTGTGTCATCAGCAAATTTGATGAGTTTACCCTCAATTCGTTCATCTAAATCATTGATAAAGATGTTGAAAAATACAGGGCCCAAAACAGAGCCTTGTGGTACCCCACTTGAGACATTCTTCCAAGTGGATGTGCAGCCATTTACAACCACTCTTTGGGTTCGATCACTAAGCCAGTTATGAATCCACCTAACAGTTGCCTTGTCCATTCCATACTTAGTCATTTTTTCAAAAAGGATTGTGTGAGATACTTTGTCAAATGCTGTGCTGAAGTCAAGATATACTATATCTACAGCATATCCCTGATCCACCCAGTCAGTGATTCTGTCATAGAAGGAAATTAAGTTAGTCTGACATGACTTATTAATTACAAACCCATGCTGACTCTGTTTAATCACTTCATTCTTATCCAGGTACTTACATACATGTTCTTTAATAATTTGTTCAAAGATCTTTCCCGGTATAGAAGTCAGACTCACCGGCCTGTTGTTCCCTGGGTCCACCTTCTTCCCCTTTTTGAAGATAGGAACAACATTTGCTCTTTTCCAGTCTTCTGGGACTTCTCCTGTTCTCCAAGAATTTTCAAAGATTATGAACAGTGGTTCAAGAATTTCTTCTGCTATCTCCTTCAGTATTCTGGGGGGAATTCATCTGGACCTGGAGACTTGAATTCATTTAGGTTAGCTAAGTGTTTCCTCACTGTCTTTCTGTTTATAGATATCCTGGATTCTTCTATTCCTTTAATAGGACAGTGAAGATCAGTTGATGTTACATTTCCTTTCTGAAAGAAAACAGATGCAAAATAGGAATTTAAAAGTTCAGCCTTCTCAACATCCTTTCTTACCATTTCATCATTTTCATCCTGTAAAAATCCTATAGCATCTTTGACTTTTCTTTTACTTTTGACGTATCCCCAAAATCCTTTTTTGCTGCTTTTGACATCTCTTGCAAGCCTTAATTCATTGTCAGCTTTAGATAATCTGATTTGTGCCCTGCAGGTTCTGCAGATGGCATTATATTCTTCTTTAGATATGCCTCCCTCTTTCAATTTGATAAACATTTCTTTCTTCCTTTTTAGCATGTGTTTAAGTTCTGTGTTCATCCATCCTGGTTTCCTTAAATGCTTCCCATTCTTCCCTCTTTTCGGAATTGTTAACGATTGTGCTTTGAGAATCTCATTTTTCAAGATTTCCCATCCTTCCTGGGCATTTTTGTCCTTAAGGATATCCAGCCATTGGATCCCTCCATTTCTCTTTCTGAGTCCCTTAAAATCTGCCTTTCTGAAATCTAACCTTGACGTCTGAGTCTTCACAGGTCTTCCTCCTCTTGTTATCCAAAATTCTAAAATAGCATGGTCACTACCTCCTAGGGTCCCAGCCACTCTTACCTCCTCAACCATTTCCTCCCTTTTTATAAGGATTAGATCCAGGGTAGCAGATCCCTTGTTTTCTCCCCTAACTTTTGGAAGATAAAGTTGTCAGCAAGAGAGGATAAGAATTTCCTTGACCTGTTAGTTTTGCCTGAGAGAGATTCCCAACAAATGTCTGGATAGTTGAAATCTCCCATGACCACTATGTCATATTTTTTGGAGAACTTGGCCATTTGATGCATAAAGAGGTCATCCATAGCTTCAGCTTGCTTAGGTGGCCTGTAGTAAATGCCTACAATGGTGTCCTTTCCATTGTTCTGTCCTTGTATTCTTACCCAAACAGTTTCCAAAGAACTCCCAGTCTCTGAAGCATCAATCTCTGTGCAGATATACACTTTTCTAACATACAATGCGACAACTCCTCCTCGTTTATCAAGTCTGTTTCTTGCAAATAAGTTGTATCCTTCTAGCCTTGTATTCCAATCATGTGTATCGTCCCACCAAGTTTCAGTGATTCCAAGGACATCATATTTATTTTCCTGCGTTAGTAGTTCCAGTTCTCCTTGTTTGTTGCCATGCTTTGTGCATTCGTATAGAAACATTTTAGTTTGTGACTGGTTTCTCTTTCTTCAATATTTTTATTATGTAGATTTTTTTGTCTTTGTTCTTCCCCTTCACTTCTAATAGCAGAATTCTCAATAGTATTTGTCAGGTGTAAGGCTTTTGCTGGCGTTTTGCTTCCTTTCCCACATTGTTCTAGTTTAAAGCTCTCCTGATGAGTGTAGCAAGGCGACTTCCAAATACGTGTTTTCCATTCTTCGTAAGTTGCACCCCATCTCTAGCAAGTAGTCCATCGTATAGGTAATTCACTCCGTGATCCAAAAATCCTAATCCTTGCTGACGGCACCATCGACATAGCCAGTTGTTCACCTGCAGAATTTTCTTCCACCTCCTTGTTCCATGGCCATCCACTGGAAGGATGGAAGAGAAGACCACCTGCGCTCCCAGTTCTTTCACTTTCTTACCTAAGTTTTCAAAGTCACTGCAGATGGTTTCCAGGTCGTTTCTTGTGGTGTCATTTGTCCCCACATGTATTAGCAGGAATGGGTAGTCATCTGTAGGTCTGAAGAGTCCTGATATCCTGTCAGACATATCTTTAATTTTTGCACTTGGAAGACAGCACATTTCTCTTGAGGTTAAATCCGGTCTGCAGATAGCGACCTCTGTTCCTCTCAACAGGGAATCCCCCATGACAACAACTCTCAGTTTCTTCTTCACAACAGTTTTCTTTCTCCATTCAGGAGGACTCTGAGGGCGTACAAGGTTATTGTTTGTGGCCAAAGTCTTATCTTGATGTATTTCTTCATCGTTCTCCTGTGTAAGAGCCTGGTACTGGTTCCTGAGCAGTATTGGTGCTGACTGCCTCCCTATCCTCCTGCTTCTCTGGGTCACATGCTTCCATTCCTCTGTTTCTTCAGGTGCACTTCGAATTTCTTCTCTTTCTGTAACATGAAGAGATAATTCTGCTCTGTCTAAGAACTCTTCACCTTCCTTAATGGCTTTCAATGTAGATAACCTCTCTTCCAGATTTTGCAACTTTTCCTCCAACAGGGACACAAGCTTGCATTTCTGGCATGTGAAGTTTGGCTTTTCCACTGGTAAGTCTGTGAACATGTAGCAAGAAATGCAGCTCACCAAATGGCTCCTGGCCTCTTCCATGTTCTTATTGTTCAAGAGATATTCAAGCTGTGAAATATATGCCAAAACAGTTTACTGATGTCCTCCTTTCAGCTGCAACGGCCAAAATCCAGTGTTCCTTGAGCTCTCGGAGACTCTTCACTTATCCCAGAAGGCACTGGGAATATGCAAATTCTCTCCTCGGGACTCTTCCCCTGGTTTGATGGTTAGACATGTTATTTATATGCAAACTAGATGGTGGCCCAATTCTAAGGGTATGTTTCCACGATCCGGATTGCATCGCCGCAAGGGAAATAACACAGGCCTGTGTAGCCCTGCGGTCATTCCGGATGTGTTCCGGATGGATGTGTTCCATGAACACATCCGGATTGACCGAGCGTTCACTAGGGGGCGGGGCTTTTGGCGGAGCGGACTTTCCGCTCCGTCCAAAGCGCTGTGGTTCCGGATCGTGAAACCACAGCCTAACGCATCGGGTCATCTCCCGGCTGCTTCGCCGCTGACCTCCATGCGGCAGGAGATCAGCGGCTAGCGCCGATGATCTCCCGACGATAGCGGTGGCGTGCGTGATCCAAATCCTGCGCCAATTCACGGCCGGACTGCGCCTGTTGCTGATTGGTCGCATTCGGCCGACACGGGATTTCTGTTACAGACAGACAGAATTAGATGATTATATAGTAGATGATGAAATTATGGTAAAAAAATTAAAACATCTCAATTTAGTCAGTAGCGAGTGAGCGCCACGCTGCTGTCAATGAGGTTATTAATGAGTTTCTTAGTCTTTGTCAAAGTGAAATGTGGATGGGTGTTTGGGTGACCTAACACCTGAATGTGGATGGGTGTTTGGGTAGCCAATACCAAATAATAACTAGAAAGAATGGGCAGAATTGCTCAGTTGCACCCTATCTCCATTTAGCCTTAATAGCCATTTCTTTACTTTTGTTGATTGCTCCATTGATATCCAAAAATGCCAGTTGAACAAACTTGCTTGAGTTTTTCTGCTGGTTTGTTTGAATTATCATTGTAACCCTAGCACCAGGCCACTTTCAAAAGGTTTAACGTGACTTTATGACATGACTTTATATTAAGTACTAGAGATTGGGTAATCAATTCAATGGTAATCAAATTTGTTTTTAATTTTTAAGATGTTTCTGAACTTGGCGAATTTGAGCAATATGTGATTTGATTAGTGTGAATAGCTAAAAATGGCATCTGCCATTTGAAACATAGCAGAAGATAGCATCAGCTAGAGAAGGCTCATATGACCTTGGGGGGCAGGCTTCCCCATAATACCTTGCAGCTATGAAATCACACTCTACAGTACAGCCAACCAGGATGGACTATAGCAACCATTTTGGAGTGAATTTGGATCCTGAGGGCACATCACAGATCACAGCTTAGCAACAGAAATAGGGAGAGAAAGACATTAAGCAGTGAACAATGGGAAAGCACAAAATTGGATATGCAAACTGTCTCTTCCGAGAGGAAGAGGATTATAACTCTAGTGCCACCTATTGGAAGGAGCACTCCTAAAAGTCTATATCAATCCTTTAACAAACCATGACATATTACTTAGGATAAAAGCCAAACCAGAATGTAAATTTTCAACTGTGTTTCAAGGTGTTGTCCCTACTAAATAAAGCATTAAATCTGATTTGACCTATGAAAGGCCCTATGGAGTTTAAGGGGGTAAATCTCTTCTTGTGAAAGTGACATACCTTCATTCCAGTGTAAGGGATTACAAGAAAAGGCTGCACTTATCAATAAGCATGACAACATAGAATACTGGAATTTTGAAAAGCAATATGGCTTTAGAGTATAAAAAAAATTGAGATGCTTAGTATAAATTTTGGCCAAATATTAAAAGCCACCAACCATCGCAAGGTGGTCTCAATTCGGTGAGTCCTGACCTAATGTGAACATTCTCATTAGGCTGTATCTGAATTTTGGTGAAAGTGGCACCTCTGTCAGTAATGCCGATTCGGGTAAAGTGGGACCTGCTGTAATTAAAATCCCACCTGGGGGGGCGGAGTGCTCAGTCACTAAGCTAACATTCAAAAGACAAAAACCTGACTGGCCCAAACCAACTAATGTGCTAGGTGCAAACCAAGGGGAGACCCCATGTTTAAAACATACAAGAAAAGGCTGCTGTTGGAATGTGCAAAAAATTGGTTTCTGAGCAGAGGCTCCCTTGGTGGTTCTGACAGTACTGAACTTTAGCAGGATTGGCAATCTGGATCACGGACTGGTCTGATATAGGGGGTTCTTCCCTGTGGTGTTTCCGGTGTATTGTTTTTGTTAATTGTGGTTCCCGGTTCATTTGGAAGCTTGCTGAATCTTGCCGCATATTTGCTCTCAGTAAGATATTTTCTGCTTTTTTTTTGTGCTTGCTTTTTGCATTGTTCCCTGCCTTCTGTGGAGGTCGCCAGGTCCCCCCCCGGGGGGGTTGTTCTCCTTCAGTTTGTCTAGGCCACTGTTGTTTGTTCATTTGTTTTTTGTTTTTTCGGTGGCTGGGCTTGGTTTTGTTACACAGAGAACTGATTTAGGTGGTAAGGGTGTGATTCAGGTGTTTTTGCAATCAGTAGGCTGGGTTTTTTTAGGGTTTCTTTGGATTGCGTGAGTACCTTCCTGTATTTTCTGTTGGACAGATTGGGCCCCAGCGTTTGTTTTATTTTCTGTCTTTCCATGCTTCTTTTTTGTCTAACGCCATTACATGTTTGGGGGCTTCCCCATTTTCTTTGGGGATCTGCTACGGGGAAGATAGCTTTCATTTATGCCTTTAGGTGTATTATCTTCCCGGCTGTGACGAGACACTGGATCAAGAAGGAACGCTCCCGGATCCCTCTGTTGTGTGGTTGTTCAGGTTACTGCAATCCAATAGACCAGCCTCTCGGTGTATTGCCATTTTTTGCTTACCCTTTCCCGCTACTGAAACATCAGGTGCACTCTATCATACTAAAGCATGACAAAATGAATACATAAATTTTGAAAAGCAAATATGGTTTGGAGTATAAAATAAATTGAGACGCTTATATAAACATTTGGCCAAATATAAAAGCCCCCAACCTCGTC